>JAQIYC010000013.1:0-31858 GCA_034699545.1 Porobelba spinosa
CAAGACCCAAATGGATTGTTCGTGGAATCAATTCATGGATTCTTCGACTAAATATTTGTTTTGACATTAAAAATAAAAAAGATTTTTGTATTAAAACAGATCTTCAGACAAAGAGTCAAATCCAAAGAATCAAAGAAATAAAGAGAATCTAAAACTATTTCAAAAGAAAAGTTAGAATTTATTCTCGACTAGAATTGATTTGACTGAACGAAAGGCTTATTTTTTATATCAGAATTAATTCAAAGTACTATAAAAGACGATTGCTTTGAATTATTGTCAGTCCATTAAGCCATAAAAATATGAAATCTTGCGATTAAACTGATTTGTTTGGAAAAAGTCGTCTCATTTTCAGTCATATCTTTCCCAAAACAATGTCTATTACTCTACCAATAAATATATACAAAGAGTCAATCGAAGCATAAATTAATTGAATTAAAGCCAATAACTAATTGTCGGCGATATTGTAAATCAAACAAATGTTTGTCCATCGGTTGACTGACCTCTATAATCGGTTCCGACTATACTATAATGCGTTGGTTTGTGTGCGATCTCGTCGGTAGAGTTCAAATCAATCAACTGAAGTGGAGTCAATTGGTTCTCCATTACCGCCACTTCATACAGCCGTTGCGGGAATAGACGCACTCCCTGTCCAGTGCCCACTATTATATTCACCTGAGTATTAAATTTTTATAGTTTTATTTTTCAAATAAGTTTATTTCAATAAATTTAAATAAAATTTATTCATTAATTTGTATAAAAATTAACATAATTTGAGTTTAATAGTGAAATACATTAAAATAAAATTAAATAAAATTAATTTTATAACAGAAAATGCATCCGAAATGAAAATGAAAACAGAGAAATTGAAGCAGTTAAAATATGCAATTCTAATTTTGTTCTATAATATTGATTTAAGTTAAAATACTAATATTTACACTTTTTTTGAAAAATAACCAAACTGTCACTTTTTTGAGATAAAACACGAATATCACTATTAATAGAAAATTAAAGATAAAAATCTAATTCATAACAGGAATTCCCTTTTGATTGACATTCAGATCAGACTTTATTTAATTGGTTAATGAACTCAATCTAAAATCGTGTATTAAATTAATTAAAAATACTTAAGTGTCGGCGAACCACACGAACAAACATGAATGGGTTAACCATTTTGGCAAAACTATAAACTAACCTTCGCTTTAAATAAGATGTTTTTGAATTTAAAAAAATTAAAAAATTTTTAAATAAGCAATTTTAGAAAAGAATTAATTGATTTATATCTAACTATATCTAGTTAACTAATGTAAGTAAAGTTTCGTCTAATAAATGCAGTGTTTAATTAATAGCGTAAAAGTGTTCACGCTCAAATGCTCGACAAATACGGACATATCCATACATTCATATATTTAATTATGTGACTAAGAATTCGTGTGAAATCATTAGATCTTTCTTTAAGTCTGATTTTAAAACGGAATAAAGAGTTCAAAAAACTTAAATTTATTTTTGAAACTAAACTAAAGATTTTCCTGCATTTGAACATAAAAAGAAAGAAATAGAAGAGTAAAGCCATTCGAAGTGCCTTTTCTACAATCAAATGATTGCCATTAAAATAACAGTTTATTGATTACGAATATAAAAATAGAGGAAAACATCTATTGATATAATAACTTCTATGGCTTATACTCAATGTTAGTTCAAAATCCAAAGCAATAATAAATGTAACCTAAAATGTAAGCAATTCTTTAATAGTATTGATCGATGTTTGCAGACAATTGGCGCAAATAGTGATGTTCCAGATCTGGTAATCACATTCAAACTAAAATTATAATTGAATTTTGGTCTTAACGTTAAGTAACTGTCCGTTTGTATCAATCTTATATAAAGAGTTTATTTTATAGCTTTTAATTTTATATATTATTCCTATTTTTACTTTTTTCATGTGTTTGTAGATCTAACGAATGTGTATTGATTTTAAATACTTTTCTAATTGCAAATAGAGTTCCAGTCTATAAGATATCGATTATATAAATTGTAGGGAAAAATTGCAAAATAGTTTGAATTATTTTGTGGTGAAAACAAATTTCTTATTACCAAAAATAACTTATTATAATGAAATATAAAAGTTATTTAGTGTTTCAAAAATAATTAGTTTTTTTGCAAAATTATTAAATCAATTGGAAAAGTAAGAAATGAAAGCCAAAGCCAGAGTCAAACTTTCAAAAGCATTCCTAAGATTATTTAGCAATTGTTTAAAGAGGATAAGTGAGTGTAAGAGTGCGATAGAGAGGCAGTAGTCTGAGTCAGTACTCACTTCTGTCGTATCAGCTTTTGGTGGATCGCTCTCATCCTCTGCCTTAACAACGAGTCTGTAATGATTTCTATGGACACTATCGAGAGATTTGGTCAGTTTTACTCTTCCATTGCTGTGCTCTATTGAAAACGTCTCGATTTCATCAGAATCTGTGCACCAGTAGAATAAGACCAGAATTAAAAGATTTGCAAAATTGGAATTCCAATCAATAAAGTAGTCATAACTCAGTTAACGTTCAACACATAAAATAACTGACAGAAAGAGTGCGAATGTAAGCAAAGAGTAAGTCTAAGAGTAATTCTCACTCATAAGCGTGTATTTGAAGGGCCCTTCGCCGGCATTCATAGTGAACACTGTGTCCCCGGGTTTCGCATTCTCTGCCACTTCTATAGTGTAAACGGCTTTTGCAAAATCGGGAACTGAGTCGGAAGTGTCGGCCACTGTCACCCATAGTTTGGCGACTGAACTCAAACTCGGACTTCCCTTATCGTATGCAATGACTGTAATGTTATAAAAACTCTTCTCCTCGTAGTCTAGTGTCGAAAGAGTCCAAACCGTTCCGTCTGTTTGTTTGACAAATACACAATTGATTCGATCGAAAGGCAATTAATTATCAATTCGACAAACCTTTGCCGTCGATATAAAACTTATTGTCGTGTCCTTCGCCCAACTTATAGAAAACCTGTCCGTTCTCTCCCATGTCTGGATCGAAAGCCACAATTTGGGTTACTTTATGTCCCGGATCTAAATTTTCCGGAACGTGTGCCAAATAGGGATCGGTATAGAATCGCGGCCTCTCGTCGTTCCTATCATTCTATTCAATCGATTTATTTATTTAATATTAATATTTAGATTCATTTTATTGAATATAAAGCTATTCTTTAATGTTATGCACAATAAAAAAAATTGACTTAAAATCTATAATTTTATTTAATGGCCCAATCATACGGATTACAAGTATAATAAAACATAAGTTTGAATAAAAATAAAATTTTAGTTAAATATTAGTTTTTTAAACTAATGTGTCAAATAATTTATGCCTGTATAGAGTCATTTTATTTATTTATTAAACTTTATTATTTTAATTTTGTTGTATTAAATAAAAATAAAAATGGCATTACTTTTAGGTTAAGTCAAAAGAATTTAAGAAAAAATATTTAGCAAAAGAATTATTCCTGTAATCAATTTTATTCTTATTTTTGTAATTCAATTTTGAATAGTTTTGAGTTTTACCCAAATTTATGATTTATTCAAATTGTAATCTGACATAAATTAAAGCCACATCTGTACTAATAGTATATCTAATCGATTAAATAATCTAATGAATCGAACAATTGAATGCAATACTGACCACAACTATCTTGACTTCAGTGCTGGTATTGGTTGGCGGCTCTCCATAATCTAATGCCTTTTTTAAGATTTAGATTTTAATAAACTTTTGTTTGCTTTCGAGATAACAGTTTATGAGAATTACCGTCACTTCGAAATTATATGTCTCTCTCTGTTCCCTATCTATAAAACCCTTAGCGAAGAGCTCTCCGGTGTGGACATCGATCCAAAAGGGGAAGTCTGTAATGTTTCCAAAATAATTATAAGCAAGTTACTTTGTTTTCTTGATGTTAGAACAGTGCATTGAATAAGTGGATCGCTAAATAGGTCATATATTTGATGTTTGTGTTGTTTGTATTTTTAGTTTTTTTATGTTATTATTATTTTTTCTAATGTTTCGCCTTTTGGTTGGTTTTGGAGAGAATCTGTTGAAACCGTCGGCGCATCGAATTGACCCACTTTTTGATCGAGTGCTACATTAAAGTCATTACAGTTCACCTCAATGTCAAATATTCTGTACCCAAAGAATTAATAACCGGAATCAAGATTCGGAAGTCTGAGTGAAAGTAAATCTAAGTTCGATTACTTATTATTATTACGGCTGAAGAGATGCCCCGATTTGTTGAACTGAACGCCAAATGGAAAGCCATTTAAAGCACATTTCATAGAGAGAGGAATATATCTATCATTTGTATAATACAGTATAATATCATATCATATCATAACTGTGTTATTATTATTGTTGCGAATAATGTCATCGATCTCTCTATTTATTTACACGAGTGCTTCAACTCTCAAATAATCATTACTACTGTTCCTACTGTTCCTACTTTGCAATCCCCAGCCATTCGACAGATTTATAAATGAGTTGCGAATCAGTGAAACATTAAAATTACAAATCATTGCGAAAATGCTTTTATCAATCATTTTGTTTGCAATAAAATTAGTTAAACAAACCTATAATTAATGGGTTGGTTGACTCGTTCGGCACTAAATGCCGAATATTTTATTATTAATTAAATTCAGTTTTTAATTAATTTTGATTTTTCTTAAGCACTCGTCTTATCTGATCTATTAATATAAGATCCGAACCACTGATTAAATCCTCATTTTTCAAACTCAAACCAAAAGAATTAATGAATAATTCAATTGAAAAAAATTAATTGATATAAGAATTTCTAAAAAGTATAAAAAGGATTCTTTGTTTAGATTTTTGGTTTAACTCATTTCAAAAATAATTAATTAATTTTGAATTTCTTCAAAACGATGTCAGCTTTGGCTGAATTAGAATTCGAGATAAAGTGGAATAAAATTTGTTTAACAAATAAGAAAACAATTTCGAAATCTTATCAATCACTGACCGACTGCTATATTGTTCAAAATGGTATACTCGACGACACCGTTTTTGCCGATGTCCTCATCCCTGGCCCTCAAGACACCCAACTTCAGTCTATTGTTGGTATAGTTGCCTTCCATTACATTGAACTGATAGTGAGAGTTGTCGAAAGTGGGCCTATGGTTGTTGACCTATGGGTGCGATTAAGCATTGCTTACACTTTTATTCAATTAATCGATTCTTGATTTAAAAGTTAATAAAACAAAACTCACGTCAACTATAGTCACATTGACATTGGTCTTAGCGGCCAATCCGTTGCCGTCAACGGCGGACACATTCATGAAGTAGACAGTGCCGGGCACTAGAGCCCCCACAACGAATATCTCACCAGTCGAGCGGTCAATACGAATATCTCCTTTTCCTCCATTTGTTATATAATACTGAATCTTAGAATTGGGTCCCTTTTCGTCCGCATCGGTGGCCTTGACCTCCACGACCTTAGAGCCGGGTCGGGCTATTTCCGGGAGCAGCACAAACAGAGGCCCGTGCTGGAACACCGGCGGGTTGTCGTTCTCGTCCTCAATAGTGATGGTGAGGTCGGTGGTAGAGCTCAAATTGCCCCAATCCATGGCCGTTACTTTCAGCTCATACTTGGCCTTCACTTCCCGGTCCAGTACTTCCTTCGGGTCTTTCGGAGTGAATAAAACAGTTCCCGAATCGAGAATTGTGAACATATCACTGCCATCTCCCGACAGGTAGTAGTTTATCACTGAGTTATTGCCCGAATCTTTGTCATTGGCCTGAATTGGCGGTAAAATACTGACAGCCGTTCCGGGCATTGAGTTCTCTTTGATGTTTCCGCGGAATATCTGACTAAATGTCGGCACTTCGTCGTTCATATCCAGAACATCGACTATTACTTCACTCACACTCTGCGCAACAATTAATTGAAATTGAATTTAAAACAATTTAACTTAAAATAAATGAGCAATGCCTACAATCTTAGTGGCCGGTCGGCGCTCTTCCAGTTTCACTGTAAAGATATAATTACTCCTCTTTTCGCGATCGAGTCCTTTCTTTGTGTAAATCTCTCCGTCCTATCGATTGGAGTTTAAGACTTTGTAATTTTGTATTTAATCAAACTTTTTATATGACTCTAATTCGCAAAAATTTAAATAAGAGATATTTGATCATAAAATCCGATACAAAATCAGATCAAATAAAGTTGTTTTATATCTCTTACAAACACTTTGTCTACAAATATAGTAAATCTAAGTCTAAACAACGAAACTATTGGACATAAATACCGGAGTTATGTTGAAAATAGATCTGATCTCTGTGTTAACAATCGTGTATTTCATCAAAGCGTTAATTCGATGTTTTCTGGGCTTCAGCTCAACTCTTCCGACCAGAACTCCCGACTGATTCTCGAGAACAGCGAATCGATAGTATGACTGATCGAAACGCGGATCTCTTTCTTCAGCTTCACTTACGTAGACGTTTAAAGTGGTCTAAAGATAATCTGATAATTAATTCCAAACTAAATATTTATCGCATTTTGGTCTTTACAGTTGACTTCCATTGGCCGTCGAAGGCTTCAACAGTTATGACGTATTGTTGGTTTTCAGAGATATCCAGTTGTCGGGAGATGTTGACGACTCCCGTTAGAGAATCGATTGCAAACGGCACTGGATTTTGGCCGAAGATTATATGATTAATATATAATTTATTTTTAATTAAACATTTAAATACCATTTCCCGTATTTTTGGCAAAAGAATAAACTAGATTAGTATTGGCGGTCGAGTCGGCATCAGTTGCCTTAAGTTCGGCAACAATTATGCCGACCGGTGCGTCTTCTGATATAAACTCGTAGTACGAGTCGCGTTCAAACTTCGGCGGAGAGTCGTTGATGTCTTGGATAACAACCGCAACCTTTGGGTTAAGTTTTTATTTATTTAAAATCGATTGCAAATATGTATTTTAGAAACTGAAATCTAACGAACCATAGCCTTCCCGAGTCGCGCAGGCGTTCCCTTGTCTTTTGCGGCCACAAACAGTAGGTGCAAAGCGGCCTCTTTTACGTTATACTTCTCCCGATCCAACTCAGAAACAATGGTAAGAAGAGGTCCGCCTTCGTCCACATCGAGTCTAAACTCGCCGTTTGAATTGCCGTCGACTATATAGACCTCCATTTGCCGGTTGATTCCATCGTCGTAGTCAACCACTGGTAGTCTCATTCGGGTGCCTAAGGAATGGTATAATGGTATGTTAAATAGAATTTCAACATGGTATTTATTTTAAATTAATTTCAATTTATAAATGTTTTGAATCAACTTAAAACAAAACCAAAAATAACAACAAATAGCGTCAAAACATACCGACACTCGTCGGGCCTTCAGTCACATTGAGAAGAAAAGTCTCGTTAAGGAAAGTCGGAGTCCAGTCATTCTCGTCGAGTATAATAATGTGGACATTAGCCCAACCGGTATTGTTGGCCGCGTCGATGGCGACGATCCGTAACACATAGGCCGGAGATCTTTCCCGATCGGGAACTATCTTAACGGACACAACACCCGTCTTCTCCTCCAAATCAAACACTTCTTCTTCATTGCCTTCAATGACGTGGTATCGCAGTCTTCCGATGTCAACCTCATCCTTGTCCGTCGCAGCCATTGTAGTCACCACTTGACCTATTGGTGTGTTTTCCTTCAACTCGACTATAAAATCGCTTTGAGTGAACACAGGATTGTTGTCATTCACCTAAATATAAACGCTTTGGTTAAGTATTATGAAAAGTTAGACAAAATCTAAACTAATTTACGTCTTCAATGAAGATCTTCACTCTTGTATTGGCCGAACACTTCTGATTGCTAGCAGTGATGGCCAGAGTGTGGATCCCCTGCAAGAACTTAGGCATAGAATCGCGATCAATGAGTTTCTTAACCCGAAGCGACACATTTGTTGGAACATTATCTCCATTCCTGACATCAATATAGAAATTGTCGTTTGAATTATCTTCTGTTATCTGATAAGACAAACGCTGTCCCAAAAATTTGTCGATGTCTTCAATGAGCAGATCCGGCAGAACAACCAGATCTGGCGGAGAATTCTCTTTAATAGACGCATAATATTCACTGAATGGGAATTTCGGGCACCGGTTGTTGATGTCTAGCAGACGAACAACAACTCCAGCTTCTGAGTAGTGAAGCGGTTCCCGTCTATTATGTGCCGACACTATGAAGTGAAAGATATTTTGCTTTTTGTACGAATCCGACGGATCGAGTCGATGAGTGGTTGATATAAGTCCCGAGTCGTGATCTATTGCAAACTTCTTGGAACTGAATTGACCGCCACTTACGTTCGTTATGTTATACCAAACGGGCGAACCGTTGGGAATGGTAGCCCTGGGAGTGAGGACAGTAGCGCCGGGCTCTAGGGCTGTGTCGCTTTGCACGAAGTATTGCACTGAAGTGAAGACAGGAGTCGGCTCTTCGATCGAGTCTTTGTAGACCTCAATCCTCAGGTCCCGCGAACTCGACATTTGGTTATTACTGGTCTTATCGGTAGCGATGACTCTAAGCGTTTCGGTCATAGGAATGAGTTTCTGTGTCGCGAAGATCTGACCCGACAATGCGTTTATGGCGAAGAAGTGACTCTGAGGTTCGAGAGCATAGACTACTTGATTATTGCCGTTTCGATCGCTGTCTGCGTCTATCGATTGCACAGTATATATGACTTCACTGTTTGGTGAAGCAGATTGTGGTACTCGAAGAATGCGAGGCATCGATAAGATTTCGGGCGAATTGTCGTTCTATTGAATTGTTTAGTTAATTATAAATAAATATATCTAAACCTATTAACTAGTATTCAAAAGTACTCACAATATCATTGATGTGCACCTGTACAACAGTGGTGGCGAACTGGGACTCCTTGGCCTCGTCGCGCGCCTCCACTACAATCTCGTGGTGTTTAGTCGTCTCGTAATCAAGCGGTGACTCCAAAGTTATTCTTCCGGTGTTTCTATCGATACGAAAAGCGCTCGAATGGGAAGACTTGACAATTCTATAAATGACTTTCCCGGCCTTTCCGGGATCAGGATCTGCGGCCAGAACTTGAATCAATGGAATTCCAGTAATGTTTTCGTCAACATTAACAGAATAGGAAAACCTATCGAACTTCGGCGGATGGTTTTGGGTGTTTGACGCGCGAACGACTAGAACTGCCTTTCCTATGTTGGGGGTAACCCCGTGGTCCTGAGCAAACACCTCCATCTCGTAGGTGGCGTTTTGGTTATCGGTCGGTAAGTTAGCGACGAGTCTGACTAAACCGGTTTTGGCATCGATTTCGAACATTCCGTGAGTGTTCTTAATCCAGAAAGTGATGTCTCCGTTGTTGGCGCTGTCCGGGTCTGACGCCTGCACTTGGATTACAGTACGTCCTTCGGTATAGAAGTCGCAGAAAATGGTTAAAAGTTTTAATTTTTAAAAAAACGATTGTTATGACTGACCTGGATGTGAGTCGTAGGGAATGGAGATGAGATACCTGTCCTGATCGAAATGGGGAGGATTGTCGTTCTCGTCGATTATTTCTTGGAAATTATTTTATGAATTAAATAATGATTTTCTCAATAAAAACAATCAATAATTACCGACTGAAACGGGAACCGAAACTTCAAACTTGCCGTCAGTGGCCACAACCGAAAATTCATACTTGTCTTTGGCCTCCCTGTCCAACACCTTTTTAGTACAGACTTCTCCACTCATTTTATTAACTCCGAAAACGTTGTGGTCTTTGCTGTTCGACAACAGATAGCTCACGCTATCGACCGAATCACGAGATTTGGCCTCAACTGTCAAAAAGCAATGCCCGGCCGGAAGGTTCTCATGAAGTGTTGCCGAATAAGCAGATTTGCTAAAGACTGGCGGGTGGTCATCTAAGGAGGGGAGGGGAGGGCAGGGGGTTAGGTATATACTAAAATACAAGTGTGGTTTTCAGAACCAGAAGCACTCACTAGTGTCCTGAACGTCAATCACAACCATAGTTAGGCCGTAGAGAGAGGTCAGGTGCGAGTCAGTCGCCTGAACCAACAGTGCGTATTGCTTCTTCAGGTCATAGTCAATCTTAGGTCCCATTCCCGGAATTATTTTGATTTCCCCGCTCTGGACGTCTATATTGAAGATATTGTCTTCATTGCCGCCGACCATCGAATACGTGACGGTATTGTTCTGAAGATCTTTGTCGACGGCCTCGACTTTGACGACCACTTTATCGGTGTCTCGTTTCTCGACAACCAATCCGTGGTAATTGCTGGACGTAAACACCGGCGGATAATCATTACTCTCCCGAACCCTTACAATCACCTGAACTCCTAAACTAAAATTCTGTGGAACGCCATCATCTGTGGCCCGGGCTATGAATGTGTATTGGGTTCGGGATATAAGCGGTTTCTTCACAAATATTCGACCCGTGTCTTCCTCGATGTGGAACAGATCGATGTCACCGCCGGATATACCGTATTTAATGCCATTCCCGTCTTCATCAATGGCTTTGATCTGTCCAACACTCGTGCCTTCGAATGCCTTTTCCTGCACTAAGAACTCATAGGGAAGGCCTACGAACTTCGGAGAATATTCGTTAATATTGGCCACATTTATAAGCACAGTAGCGGTGCCGACATTGGGAGGCGACCCCCCGTCCACTGCTATGATCCCAAACTCGTGTTTGTCTTTGGTTTCGAAGTCGAGGGAAGAGATGAGAGTTATGACACCCGTTATGTTGTTTATGGCAAACAGTTTCGCCTCTTCTTGAGTAGTATTCAGATAATAGCCAACAATTTTGCCGTTGGCTCCGGTGTCCAGATCGTTGACCCGATAGAAGGCCGGGAAAGTGGTTCCCAAAGGTATGCTTTCGGGTAATTCTAATACATATCTGAAGTAATTAATAGTAAAATGAAATTTGGCTCGAATTCAGGTCAACCGTATATACATACCTGTCCTCATTAAAAACGGGTGAATTGTCGTTCTGTGAGGGAATGGGTATAAAAATATCTCAATTAAAATATATTCGAGCCTTCAATGCGTGAAAACTAATCAGAAATAATTGGCGAAAAACAACGACTAATTCTAAGCAATTGCAAGCAATTAGAAACTATACGAAACTCCGAACTAGTCTTGGATTCAATTGATTCGAAATTTAGTCATTTTAGTCATTAAACTCCAATTCAAACACATTTCAAGTCTTTATGCAATAGAAAAGTCATTAAGAAAACAATTGAATAAAACTAAATCACTTATTAATATTAGGCTTCACTCTTATAACTAGAAATTAAAGCATTAATCGCTATCATCTCAACCGAGGAGAAACACCCGGGTCTTTCTTATGCCGGTCAGAGGCTCTCAACTGTGCGATCGCTGGCAAACACTTATTTAGATTTGTTTCGATTCTATTCTTAATTTTAATTATATTTGGTTTAACACTCGTATTAAACCGAATCAATGGCTATCACTCATGTCTCACATGTTGTCAAAACAAATGTTAATTCATTTTTAATTTACTGTCTGTTTGACAGTCGAGTCAGTAATCACTTAGACTTCAAACTGTAAAGGCTTTAGAATTTCGACTGTAATACATGTCTACTGTAAGCATAATATATTAATATTAATATAAATACATTTAATATCAATAAAAGTTTCAATAGTTGTTGAAAAGAAAAGAAAAGAGAAGACAAGACAAGACATACCACATCAATGACATCGATAATGACGGGAACACTGGTGTTGAAGGCATTGATTGAGAGGCGATCGCGTGCATAGACTTTCAATTTGAACGACTGTTCATTGGAAGGCATATCCCTATCAATAGTGTCCATAAGAGTCAGTTCTCCGGTCTTCTGATTAACCGCAAACTTTCCCTTTTGTTTTCGGTTCTCTTCACCGATCCAATAGATGATGTCTTGTTCGTTGGCGAGTCGGCCCGGATTGGTTGCGTTGACAAACCCAACGGCTTGATTGCGAGGCATACTCTCGAATATCCTCAAGTGGTAGGACTGCTGATCAAACACTACTAACTCGTCGTTTATGTCACGAACTTTAATCGTCACTTGAACTGAAGGGTTGATAATAATCGCCGCATTCGGGCCTTGAAATGGCCGTAAATTACGGGCCGCGACGAACAGCTTGTATTCGGACTTTCGTTCGAAGTTTAGCTTTTCTGCGGTCGACAGAAGACCCGTTTCGGGGTTTATATTGAAGGCATTGTCTTCATTGCCGGCTAAGATCAGATATTTGATGACTGCATTGTCATTGGTGTCGCGATCACTGGCCTTCACTTGGAACACATCGACGGGTGGATCCACTTCTTCAGACACTTCAATGGTATAGTGGTTTTGTTCAAAGAACGGCGCGTTATCGTTGATGTCTTCGATGGCAATCACAACACTAGTGGTTCCACTTAACTGAGGAATACCGCTGTCGTATGCAATGACCATAAACTCGATTCTGGACTCGGATTCCCGATCGAGACGTAATCGCGTCCTTATATTCCCAGTCAAGGGCTCGATATCAAAGGCATCGCTCGCGTGATCGCCGATAATGCTGTACCGAATCACTGAGTTCTTACCCGAATCGCGATCCAACGCCAACACTGAACCGATGGTCACATTTTCGGCCATTTCTTCGACGCACTGAAGGGTTGATTTTAATTTTAGATATTTTTAATCGAAATAAAAATCTGAAAACTAACCGAAAAGTTATAGAAATTATGTGTGAAATGGGGAGCGTTATCGTTGATGTCCACCAGATTCACCAGAAGTGGAGCGACCGCTGTGTTTATGCCGTCCGAGACCTGCACCAGAAGATCATAACTTTGTTTACGTTCGTAGTCGAGAACCGCTGCCGTAAATATTCTTCCACTTCTCGAGTCAATTAGGAAGAGCTTATCGTCATTTCCGGCGACTATAGTATACTCGAGATGTGTGTCAATAGAATCCGCATCTCTGGCCGTGATTTGAGTGACATAAGCGCCTTCGGGAAGGGATTCGCCGACGTATGCCTCGAAAGGCGCGCCAATAAACTCAGGGATACTGTTGTTAATGTCCGTTACGTTGATCCGAATGATCGCAACTCCAGTTCTTCGTTCGAATTTGCTTTTAGCCGAGTCTGACGCCACCACAAAGAAGGTGTATTGATCCGGCTTATTAATTAGATGGGGGAAGGTGTCTAACACATATATGGAACCGTTATGAGGAAAGACATCGAATGGCACTATTTGACTAATGGTGTCGTTTTGTTTAAAGTAGTTGACTTTCCCGTTCTCGTTCAGGTCCTTGTCGTTGGCGTAAACACTGCCCACTATTGTAGCCGTCGGTGCGGTCTCTAAGACACTGAAAGTGTAGAGATTTGTCGGAAAGAATTGCGGATTATTGTCGTTGGCGTCCAATAGGTTCAACTCAATTGTCGTGAACTTGGGTTTAGTCGTCTCGGGATTTATATTGGGTTTGCGCTCAATGGCCGACACTTTCATTTGAATCCTGTCGTTGTTCTCCCGGTCCAGTCGGGTCGGGTCCTTAACACTGATCCAACCGGTGTTGTCGTCAATCTTGAAGGCACCCGAGTCGTCGTCGAGCACGTACTTGAAGTGCGCGTTCTCGCCCTTATCGGCGTCGACGGCAAACACCTGCAAAACGGTGAACCCCGGGGGCAGGTTCTCCATCACTGTTATGTTATACATATCGTATTCAAATTCGGGTGAATTGTCGTTCTGTGCGAAAGTGCATAAATGAAGTGTTAATTGTCTTAATGTACCGCCGATTCAGTGCATAAGTGACTGTATGTGTGCCAACACTCACCACATCCATCACAAACACGTCAACTCTGGCCAGTGCTTGTCTCAAAGGATTGTCTACTTGTGCTGCCTATTATCGAATTGCAAATATTAGATTAGTTTTGAAATCTTATTTTGCATTTGAAATGTTTGACTGATTGCAAAAGTGATTGAATCGGACATAAAATTTTGTTAATCTTTTTATTGAGTGATTGAAAAGAGGTCTTTCATTGAATCCGAAACGAATTAAATGAATTGATAGAAACGGGAAATCTCTTTATTCAAAGTCAAATGTAATTACAAATATCAAAATAATTTGATTTGTGATTGAATATAGGCTACTGTGCTTCTGCAGCTCAGCCCAGACTACTCGGATTACTATTGCTCTAAATTATTGAATAAGTTATTACAAGTTTAAGCCGTAAAATAAAAATCTGTCGACAATGTAATTGACGAATAGGTGTGACTCCAATAACAATGAATTGGTTGGGAGTCTGAGTCAAAGTCAAGTATCGGTTCAATAGTATTTAATTCTATGTAATTACACATAATCTGTCCGTCCAATGCATTCAGAAGTATCTCAACTTAGCTATCATTCCTGAATATCTTATTGTGCTGTCTGTCCCTGACTTATATATTAATATTATTACTAGACTTTCAGCTCTTTTTTCAACAGTTTTTTATTTTTTCCCAAATCTGAATCCGGTTAGTGATTAAAATCAACTCTTTTAGAAAAATTGATATTCAATTCATATTATTTTTCTTATTTTGTTTTATTATAATAAAAAATAAGACTAAGACATAAAATCAAACATCAAATTCCTGTTATTATCTGCAATATTGGCATTATTGGCATTATTCGTATTAGTGGTGCGATCGTATAATTGGCATTACCTGTATCTGAAGACTGAGCACAGCATTTGGCAAACTTTCCAAATCGATTTCGCGAACCAGAAACAGTTCACCCGTTTGGTCATGCATTTCGAAAAATCCTCCCTCGTTGCCTTCAACAAATATTTCAATACTTATTGGTTCAGTCAGATTCAAAAGTCGGTCATTTTCTTCTAATTACTCATTTACTTAAATAAATTTCAGTTTAAGTTATTGCTTAAAATGTTTGGAATTTACAGATTCTTAAAATAGCTGTCAATTGATATGTATCTCTTCGACGATATATTATTTGCGATTCAGAACTGTTTATAGTTTTATAGTTTCACTCAGTTTTCGAATGCCTCGGGAATTGTGGAAATTGTAATTTGTTTTAATGAATTTGTATTAAGCAAACCCTTCAGCATAATTGCAAATAAGGGTAAAAGTGATACTAAAAGTAATAACAAAATTAATAATAACTTATTTTCATTGAGTTTTAAAAAAGTTATTTTAAATAGAGATAATTATTTGAAAAATTCACGATTTAGTTAATAGTTTTGGAATTCAAGTCTTTTTTAATTTATTTTTATTTATTGTTTTTATTTGCTGTATATCTAAATATATTACGAATCCATATAAAGCTTTTTATTCTTATTTTTTATCAAAACTTTTTAACTCTTATAGATTTCATTTAAAGATAGAAATATTATATTATATTTATAACCTATTATTAATTTTTTCTATTGAATAAGTTTTTTTATTTTTAAAAATTATTTGAAAATTAATAGCGATTGGAAAGATTGCATTGAAAGAAAAAAAGACTTAAAAACGACAATTATTTACAGTTTGATAAATCAATAGTTTTAATATTAATATTAAACTACATTTTTATAAACATTTTTTAAAAAGTAGTTCATTTTGAAAAAAAGTAGCATTTTTTCAACCCGAATACTTTAGGCACAAAAAAAATTTTACTTTAAAACTATAACTTTTATTGTAAAATGACTTAATTTTTCGCGAAAAAGAAAAAGTTTGAGAAATTCTCGAAAATTTATTTCCTTATTAATGATTTACGATTGATTCGAATTCCATTAAACTATATATTGTAACGACAAGTGAATTCAATTATCAAAAAGTGCATTCATTTGCAGTTTAGAGCGCAGATTGATTACCATTAAAGTATGGCATCGCTTATCATAGGCTATGCAATGGCTTAACAGTGGGTACTATAGAAAGGGGTCTAAGAAATGCGAGTCTCTTAAAGAAGCCCAACATTGAGTTCAATCGCATTTTCTCGGAATATCTTTTATATAAGTTATGTAATTATGAAATAATTGGCTTAAGATCTGATACACAAAACCACTCCTAACTTATTTGAAGACTTTTTTCAATTATAAATTGATTTTATTTAAGAGAACTATATATCAAGTGATTCAAAGATAATTCCTGTTTCGGATCACTTTTTTCGCATTATTTTTCACAGAATATATTTTTTGAGTAATTTTCAAAAGATGACAACAAATGTTTGTTACGTCAAACTTGAAAAAATGACCTCTTTTTAAGCCAAATAAGATTGAGACGACTAATGCTAATCAAATATTAATCTTTGCTATCAATTATCAATATTGGAATCGATGGCCATTAGAACAAGCCTTAAGATAACCATAAATTATATTTAAAGCAACAAATTTTACATTGTTTAAACTGAGTCGAAAGTGACCGACTTTTTTATCTGAACATAACCTATAATTAACTCATCAGTTAAAATGATAAAGAGATTCATAAAGATTAAGCTTTAGCTACAAAATATGTAAACGTTCGCCAAATATTCGGTTTTCAAATACGTTTCGCCAGAACTACAAGTTTTTATGATATTTAAAGTCAAAGATTCAAATAATCCTTAGCTTAGGTTAAATTGTGGTTATATTATACAGAAGTAATTGGATATAAATTTATTTCAAATTTATTTTAAACTATAATTCAAAACAGATTTAGTTAATTGAAGACAAATAGCATTGAACAAAATATTAATTTTTTTATCAATAAAACTATTTTATAATTATAATCAATAAAAACAAGAGTGAAGTGCGTCTTATTTTTTTGCAATTAAAAAAATATATTAATTTAAAAAAAGTTTTGGCAATGTATTTGATTCCTCAATTTGGCGAACATGAGATAAATTAAAATTTTACCTAAAATTATAGTATAACGTAATCTGGCGTTTATTCCAGTGTCCAAATCAAACGCGTGAATCGCGGGCTGAACCACAACTTTTTCCCGGATGCGATGCCCCTAATGTGTGATTAATTATGAGATATATTTTTTTATTAACACAAATACCTAAAATACTATCCACCGTAAAATATTTTTCAAGTTTATTAAGTTATGAAAACTTTATTTTAAGGTTTAAGGTTTCTAATTCTCATTTCAAATTAATTCTCATTTCTTAAGTTTATTTACTATTTTGGTATTAAGTCAACTGAGAATAAGAAAAAAAATTAATCCATTCTTTTAATTAATTTTATGAAGTATTAGAGAATAATGGAGTTCACACTAAATGGGGTCGTCGTTGCAAATACAATAAATTATTTTATGGCTTTCTTTTAGGAAAATCTTCGTAAAGTATTTTTATATAAGGCTTTATATTATTAATATTAAGAAAAATTTTGGTTTTCAAATAATATATGGCATTAGAGAGGAATGATATTAACTTTTAGGGAAACAATGGTTTCTGTCCCACAAAAAATGATTACTTTTTTGCTTTCAAAGAGAGATTCACTTAATTGTCTATTCGTTTAAATAAATAAACGAATCATTTATCTTATCTGAGATGCAAATTGAAACTAAAATATGTTTTCAAATAAAATAAAATTTCAAAAGATTTTGTTTTAATCTTCGATGAAGTCTAGTTTCTTATCTGATTTCATGTTTTGCTAATATTTAAAGAAAAAATTTGAATTAAAATATAACCAAAAGAAAAGTCTATTGTTTTAAGTCGTGAGCAGTTATGCAAATAAACTAAATATCAGAGCAGTTAAGGTCTCTCTCATAAGGTTTGCATACAATTTGATTGTTTGATTCGTACCGTAATTTTGGCCGTTTCTGATACACTAGCCTTATATACTTCTTGGGTGAAGACTGGGTTCTGGTCGTCCGCATCCTTCACATGTATGGTCATTGTAGTGACCTGGCTCAGGCTGATGGGACTGCCATGGTCCTATTGTGCATTATCAAGGTATTAATAGAGTTGGGTGGTTAACTTGGGTTGTCTGGCCATATGTGTTACATGGGTTACATACCGACGCCTGTATTTGAATTTTGAACTCTCGAATGCCATTGTCATAATCTAATGGCTTATTAATAACAAGTATGCCTTCAATTGGGTCGGAAAGGATGAATGAGTTGTTTTCATTGCCACCCTATTTGTGCGACAAATAGTCAATCAAACATTGTTACGCTGCCTGAGCAGTGAGATTGGGCACAAACAAAGCCTCACCACAATCGAGTAGGTAATGTCTGCATTGGCAGTATTAGGCTTGTCTCGGTCCAGCGCATGTATACCACGAAATACGGTCAGTCCAACTGGTGTTAACTGCGAGACCCGAACACAATTGGCGGCAATCAGTCATCAATCGCTAAATCAAAGTTCAAATCAATGTCTGAGCGCTAACCTCATCGACTTCGAGAGAATAGGGCACGTTCTGGAACTCCGGCGCGTGATCGTTCACGTCTTGCACATACACTACAGGCACATACCAGTGCACACACACATTCAATATTCAAATATTTAGTTCAATTTTACGCATTTATCACTAAAGTTCTCGATTTATTGCATACCTGTCACCGGCAGAAAAGCCTCTTCCTATAGAAAAATTAAAATTAATTCCAAAAACTTTTTTCTTGTTATAACAACAATAAGTAAGTTATGCATAAAATGATTAATTAAAAGACTGGAAACAATGAGGAAATGAAAATAACTTTCTGTATATAATAGACTCAGTTCTGGACAAAGATATCTTTAAATTAGTGTTATTCTAAAAGAAGTGTTAATTCATTATATCATTAAAAAATACTATCTTTTCACTCGTTATTGTCTTAAACGTAGAACTAATTTTAAAGTGAAAGCAAAGCCTAACCTAAATAGCAAACAAACATTTATTCGACGACTAGTCGTCACAAATCCTAAATGAAAAACAGATTTCAATTTATGCAATATTATTGAACTTTTGTTTTTTGTTTATCTGCTATTTCTTATTTTTATGTCTCATTTATTGAATATTCATTATTTGTTGAATAACTAATCGAAAAAATAAATTAATCTCAAAATGAATTCAAAATATATATTTCATAAGTAGAAAAACAAATACAAAAAATCAAATTTATTATAAATTTTTGTTTTTTATAAATTAAAAAATTAGAATTTTAATCATAAACTCAAATGAAAGATTAGAGGTTAAAGATAGGCTGAACTTTTAATTTTTTGTTCATAAGATAGTAAACTGGGCTAAAGTTTGATAGGAAATCTTGTCAACATTGGGAGCACTGATTAAAATATTTGTTAAAATTTAAAAAAAATAAATAAACAACTGGATTACGAATTTTATATTAATGTTTGTGGTTTAAAAATAAAATTTAGATTTATATTTAATAAGAAAAATTAGCAAATTAAAAATAGTACAAATGAATAATGTGAATGGTAAGGAATGGTAGTATAGAGATTAAAGTTGTATTAAATAAAATATTAAATCTAAAGTAAATTTGTAAATGGTGATACCGTTCCACTGGCGCCTTTGCAGGTAAGCTTGAATTTCAGAACACTTTGAGGGTCTCTCTGTTGGCGTAATTAAAGTTTGAATTATTTTTAGTTTATATTGGGTTTAATGGTCAAAGTTGGGCTAATCCGTGTCGTACCCGATCAACGAGATCTTCGAGAGAATGAGCAAGTTTTATGGCAACTATTTGTTCATCAATTACTTCGTATTTGAAATAATTTATGTCACTTAAGCTATTATCTACCGCTTCGAGTCGGAAATCTACTCTCGGATGCACTTCTACTTTAAATACTTCATTGCCTTTAGGAGTGATGACACAAAAAAGTTATTCAATTAAAACATTAAACAATAAAAATGAAATAAACAAAATGTCAATTAAATGCTAATAAATTATAGACGCGCTCACCGACGGGTAGGTTTTCAACAACTCTTTCAAATCTCCTATTTTCTCCAATCGGGTAGAATTTGCAACCTGGCAATTGATAAAATGATTAATCACTGATATTTTTACGATTAAATTAATTTTGTTTGAAAAAACGTTTTTTATTTCACTTTTGCAATCATTTATTATAGACTGTTTAGAATTTCAAATCCGAAACAGTGACCGGAGGGAAGATTTGGGTAAAAATAGCAAATTATAGCATTACAGCTGGTATTGGCCTAAATAAATAGGTTTAGATAATTGAAACAAAATAAATAAAAATAAACATTTTGGCACTTTTATCAATACTTAGATTGCAATTTGTATTGTATTTTGTTATTCATGCGCTTAAGTTCAGGCATTGAAATACCAAAGAGTTGTAATATATTGGTTAACTAATTAAAACAATTATTAGTCAATAGTTTATGTTAAGACAAATCTAATTATATTTGTCGTTAAATACAATAAAAGATATTTTATTACATCAACCCATTTATTGGTTTGTTGTATAATACGCAATTATCTTATTTTATTTTTAATTAAATAGACCAGTATAATTGAAGTTTAAGCAAAATTTGGCTCCATTACAAATTTGTATCTTATCTGTTGTATCTATTTTCCGACCAATTGATTCTTTTTAAATTTATTTAAATTATGAATATTTTGAAAGTAAATAATTAAGTTCAATGAATTTTTAAGCTTTTTAAATTAATTAACACACTTTGAAATTATTCAATTCCTTTCAAGTAATTTCTGAGAGATGTTTCTTAAACAAAAAAATATTTATAAAGTGTGTTATTATTTGTTATTCAATAGTTACAAATATGTTTTGAATTGTAAATTTAATTTGTATTAGTAATTCAATTTTTATTTTCATATAAATTAATAATAAATTAAATATTTTAGTATGCCAAGGAATTTCAAAGATTTAATTTGATTTTTTCCTGGTTATTAATTTTGATGGGAATAACTTGACTCAAATATAGTAATTTAAACATTTCAAACATTAAGACTTTGTGTCTAATATTATAATCAAACATATCGTGAATTGCAATGTTTTGTAGAGTTTTTAGTCTAAACCACAAACTTTTTTCAACAAGGTTTGCACATTCACACTCAGTTGACATTATGATTTCAAATTGATGCTTTACATTTGTAATAAAATGTAAAAGGCAAAATTATTAATTAGAAAAATCTATTTCGTTTATAAAAATTAATAAATTTAATTTAAAAAATAATTTAAAACAATTTATAAACTTTAATAAAAACAAATTAAAAATGCATTTTCGTGACAATATATTTTTTGAATAATGTTTACAGTTTGAAATTTGTGGTTCAGACTAGTATTTATCAAACATACGGTAGATGTGTCTAAGCTTCCTAGTCTATGCTATTTATTGCTTAATAATATCATCTAATTTGAAAAAAATGTATTCAAATAATTATTTACTCATTATTTTATTTCCGACAATATGTAGTAAAGGAATAATAGTTTTGAGCATAATTTGGAATAATAATTGCCTACAAAAACTAACTGCCACAAATATGACTTACACTTGTGTATAACATAAGTTTCAGGTCTTGTTATCAAAATAATTGACTTTATGTGTCGCAATGCTATTTATAATTATTAGATCAATGTATGCCAACGTATCTCTATAACACAAAAGTTATGTACAGTAGTTGTATATGAGATTGTTGACTGCAACTTTGACTCTAACGCCTAGTCATATATTATGTGCTAACTAATTAAATATTTTTAATTATTTTTACAAATTAATTAAGAATTATTAGAGTATTTTTAAAATATTGATTTGTATTATTAATAAATTGCTAATTGCATTTTTTAATTAAGATATTATTTGCTAAATTTATATATTGAGTTAAAAATAATTAATTTTTTTTAAACATTGTTCTTATATATCAATATATTTAAAAGCAAAAATTTTAATTTAAAATTTTGTTTGTTATTTATTTGCTTTAAAAACTTGTTTTGTTTTTATAATTAATTAGACAATTATATTATAACATATTATTTATTTTAACCAAAATGCTAATTCTTTATTAAATATTATTTTAATTTATTTCTATCTAAAATTTGGTTATACTTTTAAAAATTTAGTAAATTAAAAATCAATAAATTTTATGTTAGGATAGGGCCCCCACCCTAGCCCGCAAGTCAAGGTAGATTCAGTTAAGTAAAAAGATCAAATTTATTGGCAAATAATAAAATTTAAATTAAAAAGGTACAATTTTTAAGCAAATTTTTTAAATCTGACAGACTTATCTACATAAACTTTCTTTAACTATAATAACTCTATGTTGTGTATATGCATTTAATTGGAGCATTTGTAAAATTACATATAACAAGTGTTTAAAGTTTAAAGTAAGTAAACTTAATTTGTAACAATGTATATTTTTTGTAAAACAAAAAATTTGCTAATGTTAAAGCTATTAAAACAATTTTTCTAATTTTTATCTTTTATCATTTAGATATATTCAAAAATTAAAATGTATCAAATATATCTACAAATGTTAAAGTCTAAATAATTATGTGTTATAGAGACGTGTGTTGTGTCTGATTGTCTATCGATGTTAATATAGACGAACTTTTCACATCAATTGTTTTTTCATTGATTTTCAATTTAGGTATTTATTTATACATTTTAAAAATTATTTAAATTATATTTACAATTCATATAAAACTATCAGAAAAATCTGAGCCAAACCCTAATATCTATGTCATTCACGAGCTGTCACTAAAACATTTATTTTATTTTATTCATTACACAAATATTGTGTTTATGAGTTCAGTGTTTAGATTACAGTAATTTTAAAATCAAAATCGTCTTAACTTTAATTCCAATCAAACCCTTCTGTTCCTTCAATTAACGCGCGTGCAGTTGCTTTTCGATCAATATTAAATTTAATTAAACATTTCTGATTTAGTTTATTCAAACTTGCACAAATATTAATTTGGACTAATTACAAACAACTGATCAATGAAGTATTAAGTTAATACAATTGTTAGTATTTAGGGATGTGAAAGGGAGAAACAGGCCACCTAAGTTGGAAAATCCTATATCACCCCCCCCCCCCCTAAGTTGCAGCCTAAGACGGGCGGCAATATTTTAAAACTTTTTGGCCCAAATTTGGCTTAAGTCCAGTTAAATTTATTTAATTTTGCTATATTTAAGCTCAATTCAAATAAAATTTACTGAATAAGTCTACTAATAATGGTATTCTAGCGCCAAAAATGGCTGCCATGACAATTTAAAATTATACCCTAACTGATCTCCTCTATAATTAAAAAAATTTGTCAGTTTATTCAACATAACAACATAACCCCCCCCCCCAACCCCCTAAGCTCGCCGACCGAATTGATTAGATAACTTATATAAATAAATTGAATAAATTACATTTTCTTCATAACTATAATTTAACATGATCAATAAATTTAAAATTATTTAATCAAAACCAAGATTAATTTTACAACAATTTAATAATTAAAAGCTGTTTTTGGTAATTATATATTTTTATTTTAGTTCTGAATCAGAACTTCTGATTCTAAATTTAAACTTAAAATAGAAGTTTATTAAATTTTTTTTCTATGAAATATTTGACTAGACCTGGTTAATGTGTACTGCAGACAGGAGTTAGGGGGAGGGGGGATCATGTAGGAAATAGGCAAAGAACATCTCAAATTTACCTTATTTTACATTGTTATTTAACAAAATGTAAAACTAATTTAAACTAAATTTAAATTAAATTAAGTAAATTTAACTGAAATTAAACTGAATTTAGCAACAATATTACAAAATTTAACTAAAAATTAAGTAAAAATGTAAAAATTTCTTGCTCGGCGCAGCCAAGGGGCAATTTTTCAAAATTTTCGAAAATTTTGATGCCAGGGTAATTTTAGTCTGATTCCCCCATTAAAATCGACATCCCTGGTATACTGGAAAGTTTAAAACTGAATGTTGAGACTCGAGTGTAAACATAAGTATCCGAAGATGTGCTGCTCTTAAGTACAAACACTTAGCATAAGTCGGAATACATCAGAAAATCGAGAGTTGGGTTAATAAGCAATTGTAATGAATTTACTCATTCAGACAATTCATACAATTTATACAGTTCTCATATTTATATATTCTCTGCCTTTCAAATCTAAAACTTAATCGTATGCTTAAGCATTAGCATCAAATTAACACAATTTAAAATTAACTTAAATTGACTTTTTATGTGATGTTCTTAAAGCACACGAACAGGAAATCACTCTCTCTTTCATAAGGTTCATAAGTAATGATTGATTTTTATTATCAAAATCATTTAACTTAAATTATAAAACAATTGTTTTGTAAAATTAATATTTGTACTAAATCTTACAATCAATTAAATTTTTGATTGAAGTTTAATGAGAACTACAAACATCTTTAGAAACTTTTTGATCAAATTATAATCAATTTCTTTATATTCCCCGAAACTATATTTTTAAGTTTTACTCATTTTCTAATCGAAAGTTTCCAAAATATTTAGCTCAATATAAAATTTTATCGTTATTTTGAATTCTAATTCTAAATATTAAATAAGATAAAATATATAACTTGTAACACATTTATTTGCTTGTTAATTATTTATTAGCCTTTTATTTATAATTAAATAAATTCATCTTTAAAATATAATTTTTCAAATGTAAGATTAATAAATTTTTGCTTTAAATTTAAATTTTGAATTTGCTTAAATTTTACAATAAAAACAAAATTAATAAAATTTAGAAATAAACTAAAATTAAAGTAAAATGTATTTCTGAGTATAAGCGGTGACTAACCCGACACCGATGTGACGAATGCGAGTGAAAGCGCGATCGACAGCACTATTCCGTTTAATATCATTTTGACGAAACAAACTTCACATATATTCCTCCGAAAACTTTTTACAGCAATTCATAACTTTATAAATAAGTTAGTTTTTGTTGGTATTGGAAACACATGAACACAAAACGTATTCAAAGCACTACATATTTGCGAAGAGTATTAGAAAACTTTAATAAATGAATCAAAACTTCTGATCAGTTATAACGGGATTTGAATAAAAGAGTGTTTCGAACGAAACGTTGTTCTCATTCTTTTGCGGAGAGGAATCAAAAGCAAAATTTTCGCCGAAAAAACCTAACGCTTCGAGTTGTCGACGTCAGGAGTTGTCTAACAACTCCTGAACTGAACTTTTCTAACTTTGCTAAAAGAGGGCAACTTTTTAAGGGCTAAAACCCCAGATATACTGTTCATTGAAGAGATGGGCGAAAAAATAGGGTCATCTCAAAGATGAACACCAAGTCATGGATTCATTGGATTTGAGAGCCGAGAGAAAAAATCCCGAAACTATGTATCGAATTCTCAATTGAGAATAGGATCACAAAAAACAAGTTTTATCCGAATCGCCAAAAGAAGTTGAAATAAGTTTTAATATTTGAAAGTAAGTCAAAGAGAGCTTTCGCCTCAACTCTAGCTCTGAGAACAAACGCCTTTCCAAACCAATTACCACATAATGGATAAACAAATATAATCCGAAGTATTATTTGCTTTTCTGAATCAGTTGTGTTGTTGTGTCGACACTCGATCATCATTTCAAAGCTATTCTCTGCCCGAACACAGGGGGTGTAGTCATAGGGGGTATTGTGTTTTGCACAATAATAAAGGCTAAGACGATAGAGCGGTGCGGGCGGGCTGTTTATTTAAGTATCCAGAACAATTAGTATACATTTTCAAAACTTAATGAAATTAATTTTTTCGATCATTTTTCATAATTAAGGCAAACAATGAAATTCTTGAGATTAGTTCAGAAAACAGTTGCAAAAAAGATTGAATGCATTTAATGGTTATCTAAAGATAATCAACACTTTTTAATAAAATATTTTTAATAAAAAATTTCGAAATTTTATATATTTGTGCAGACAATACAAAAAGTTTTATTCAATGTTTGTCTCCTAAGGGTATAATCAGTGGAAAAATGGGTAAAAACTAAAGCGAATCGTTTGCTTAGCGTTAAAATTAATTGATTTTTTAAAATTAGTAATTGTTGTTAAGATATTAATTGTTTTGAGGGCTAAGTGTTTGCGTATCTATTCTCAAAACATGATTCGTTTGACAAATGACAGTATTATCGCAATTCTAAACATTTTGTCTTAAAAAAAGTTAATTTACGGTCCATTGAATGCAATAGTAGATACGGAAGTGTTTAGTAGTGCTTAAGAGTGTCGGCACTAATGCATAACTGCTTTCTTACAGTCAATTATTTCCCACTCAAGATAACTATTGAACGTATGGTTGAAAACTAAAACTATATATTTTTAAAAACTTATATTTAGATTATTTACAAAAATAACTTTTCATAACTATTTTTAATTATCCACAAACTTTTTATAGCTATTTATTCAATTAATTCGTGAGACAAGTGTTGCCCTCTTTGGGCATCAAATGTATACTTCGATTGCGTTTTCGCTGAAAATAAAGTCACGTTTTGTTTGTTTTCGATTGGATTTTAAATTTGATTTAAATTATTAATTGAATCAAAAGTTTTCAATTGAATTATGGGTCGAAAGAAAGGATTTGATAAGAAGTCTTCGATTACATTCAAATTAGTCCATCGAAGCCAAAGGGATCCGTTGGCTGCGGACGAGACGGCGCCGCAGATGGTGTTCCTCGACGTCAACGAAGACCAGAAGAAGAGGAAAGAGGAGCAGAAGAAGTACGGAATCTATTTCGATGACGACTACAACTATTTACAGCACATGAGAGATATTGAGCCGTCGGCCGAATGGCAGCCAATGGACAAACCGACTGAAAGCCAACCGAAAACGTCGGACCAAAAGAGCGAAAAAGTCGGACCAGTTCTGCAGTTCCCGTCCTCTCTGTTTGCGTCTGCCGTCGAAGAAAAGGAAGGTTTGCTCAGCAAAGGTGTGCTTCCGGTCGGACCCCAACCCGATTGGGATCCCGAAGTGGTCGCCGCTATGGACGAGGACTTCGACTTCGATGACCCGAACAATCAAATCGATGACGACTTTGTACTCCAGGCCGACAACAAAGACTCGGATCAGTTGAACGGAACGGCTGAGACAAACGATGACAACGAATGGGAAGACGTGTCCGATAGTGAAGGTTCGGACGAAGAGGACGTGTCGACAGTTTGTGGATCCGATAGGTCTGGAAATGAAGCGAATGATCGCTTTTCAGACGAAGAAACGAAATCTCATTTCACTAACTATTCGATGAGTTCTTCAGTGATTCGAAGAAATAAAAACTTAACTCTTTTGGACCAAAGGTTTGAAACCCTATATGAGAGCGAATACGCGAACGACTGCTCTATCGGTGCCCTTGACTTCGATGAGATCGAGGGATCTATTGATCCAAATAATAGCGAATTAATGGCGACTTTAGTCGAAGAATACCAAACAGCGAGACATCAAAAGGAAAGCTATGATAGCATTGGTTCGAAAGAGTTTTACGATTTTTACAAAAAACGAGAAAACAATTCGAAAGATAGCGAAGAGTTGACGGAAATGGAAATCTACGAAAACAGCAAAAGAGCAGAAAACGATGGATTCGATTGCGAGTCTATTATCAGCACTTATTCTAATCTCTATAATCGACCCAAAATTATTAGAGAAAAAAATAAATATCCCCAAAGAGTGCGCATTAACGAGAAAACAGGTCTTCCGATCGGTGTTCTCGAGAAGCCGGGGCTGACGGCCAAGAAGTTGGCGAAACTGAATCAAATGAATTGTTTGGAAAATAATTACTTTAATAATGACTCGAAATCTGTTCGTTCGAGTGCTTCGCGTTTAAGTGAATTGTCTTTAAGACAAACCAATGAAAGTCCGGAACAGAGGAGACAACGAAAGGCTGCGCTCAAGGAGTACAGGCGGGAGAGGAGGTCTGAGAAGAAGGCCAATAAAGAGGCCTTTAAGTCGGAGAACATTCGGCTCAACAAAGAAGACATTAATTTGAAACAGAATTTAAATGCAATTAAACTGATTTAGAATTTTTTGCAACTGTTTTAAATGTTTTGATTTGTTGTCATTTAAAGCCATAATTATTTGGATAAATATTCATTAAATTAAATAAATATTATTTTATTTATATTTTATATGTTTATGAATACAACTTGTGTTGAATTGTTTATTGAATATAAGTAAATCATTTGTGTAATTGACAGAAAATGTTTTTAAAATTTATTTTAATTTCGATCTAAATGGTAATAAAATTGCGATTAAACTTATCAATTGGTCTGGCTTAAGGTGAAGAGATGAGTTAAGAGAGCAGGATATTATTATTTTATTAAAACAGTGTAAAACTAAGATGGATTGTATAGGAAAATGATTGAATGCATTTTAGTTCATGCATTCCTTAATTTCTTGATCAGCTTCTATGCAAACTATCTTAGCTTTAGCTTATTTTTAATATAATATCAATTTTATCGATTTTTATAACTGAATAAACAATTAACGGCTAAGTTATTAATGAGTAGTTATTATATTATTTAATGAATAAATAAAGTAAACATTTATTTTAAAAAATAATTTAAATTGTATTTCAAAAGAAATGATTTAATGTAAAGAATAAGAATATTCTGCAAAAACCGCAAATACAGTAAACGCGAAACGAGTGGCCAATGCGTGCGAATGAGTTGAATCTCTAGTCCGTTGAGAGAGAGTTAGAGGTCTATAGCGTTGAGGAAAACATTGATTGTTGTGATAGTGTTTGTATGGATTGACTGCAACACTGCCGTAGAATGACGTCGTCTTAACTGTTATTAGATTTAAATTATTATTTGTTTTAAATTCAATTCCAATCGACACTAATTTATTTGTATTATATTTGTATAAATAAACTAAATTTAGTCTAAATTAGAAATCAATAGAATTAGTGGTAAAACGTAAATATCGATAGAAATGGACGGCAATAGAGACGAGAGCGAGAAGTGCATAGAATTGGCGAAAAATCATATTTTGATTAATGAAAACGAAAAAGCGATTAAATATCTGTTAAAAGCCGAACGACTCTATCCCTCAACACAGGCCAAGAGTATTACATCAATTGATTTCTTATTATTTAATGTTTTAATCGATTGTTTGCTTTGTTTACAGAACTGTTGGAAATGCTGTCCAACGCCGAAGACAACACCGAAAGGCGTGAATCGACAGCTGATGACCAGAAGAAGAATTCAACGAATAGTGAATCAAATCCACGACAAGAGTTCAATGAATCGAATAGTTTTGGTCGAAATAGTGAGAAAACAAATTTAAATAGTAATCAAAACTCGAGTTATAGTCAATCGTATTCGAGTCGGAGTTCGGGCGTCGGCTCCGGCCGGGAGTACACCGAAGAGCAGTTGATTGCAGTCAAACAGATTAAGAAATGTAAGGATTATTACGAGATATTAGGTGTGACTAAAGAGACGACTGACGGCGACATTAAGAAACAATACCGAAAGCTGGCCCTCCAGTTCCACCCGGACAAGAACAAAGCTCCCGGCGCTTCGGAGGCCTTTAAAATGATTGGCAACGCCTTCGCCGTCTTGAGTGACGCCGACAAGAAAAAACAATACGATTTGTACGGCTCTGAAGATGGGCTGAGGAAGAGGTCGCACAACAGCACATATCACGAGAACGGGTATTACGACTACTCGCGTGGCTTTGAGGGCGACATCAGTGCCGACGAGATATTCAATATGTTCTTCGGTGGAGGCTTTCCGTCGGGCAATGTCTATGTGCGCCGAACTAATCGGTATCGCGAACCCCATCGGCACCAGAACCAGAACCAGACCCAAGAGGTGGCCTCCGGTTACAACGTATTGCTTCAAATGATGCCCGTCTTAGTGCTCCTCTGCCTCTCACTCATGAGCACATTCTTCGTGTCCGACCCCACCTATAGTCTGAGTCGAACGCAGTAAGTCTTCAATCATTTCAACTCTTTCTCTCTTTGGATGTCATTCACTAAATATTTCGTTAATTCAATAATAAATAATCGAATAATGAATAGAATTATTGATAGAATTAAAGTCAATATAAAGTTATCTAATATTTAGGTTTTGATACAATTTTGGCAAAATTGATATTTAATTGGATTTATATGAATACCGAAAGTATTTGAATAGTATTGCAAATAAAAACAATATTTAGATGTAGAGAAGCAATGATCAATAGAGCCAACAGGTCACCTGGGTACTTTCCTATCATTGAAAGGATATTATTTTTAGATTTTTGGTTAAATCGGAGCCGTATGTCAATTCTTGCTCTATTCGGAAGTATTTATATTTAAATATATTTGTATTTGTATTAACTCTTCATTTCCTAACACTTTGATGACTGAATGACACAATTTTGGCTTTAGTGAGGATTTCATATAAAATGCATATAAAATGAATTGTTTATAATAGGAAATACCAATACGAACGCAAAACCAATAATCTAGAGATCCCTTACTTTGTGAGAGAAAACTTCGAGAAAGAAAATAAGGGATCGATTCGACGGATTGAACAACAGGTCGAAGAAGACTACGTCTCGAATCTGAGGGCCAGTTGTTTTAGGGAACGAAACTATAGTATGACTTCAAACCATTCGATTTGTTTTCAATTTAATTAATTGATTATTGATTCGATTGAATAGAGGAAAGCATGATATGGAGAGCCAGGAATTTCAGAGACAAGGATCTGGAGGACAGAGCCAAGGGATTAAAGACCCCGTCATGTGATCACTTGCATAAGTTGTCTCAACAGTACGTCTTGTGGTAACACAACTTCTGACTAATTATTTGTACAATAAGTTATTTGTCATCAATTCTATTCCTTTTAAAAAGTTATGTTTTATTCTATTGTTTTTATTTGTATATAATTTCGTAGATTTTAAGAAATTTATTAAAACAAAAATAATAATTAAATCACTTTTGAAAAAATCAAAGAATTATTAATTTGTTTTGCTATCGAATTAAAAGATTTATTCAATTTTTAAAGATTTATTTTAAATGTTTGAAATGTTGTTTTGAACTAATTTTTAAACAAAATATGTTTATTATTATTTATTTGTTGTTTAAAGTTTTTAAAATTCAAGTAATTATTATTTTAATTGTATTTGAATTAACGAAAAAGTAATTTACTTGATATGACTATAACAGAAAGCCTTGACATTGAAAACAGCTTAAGTTAACTGTTGTTCGGATTTCGGATCTGGAAATCCGAAACTGACTTAGATTTGGGTCTAACTTATTAGTTGCAAAAACCCATTAAATCGAAAATTATTATTGTTTTGAACTTTTTGAACAACTGGTCCAATGACTTAACAAAAGGCTGAGTATACGACAGACTACCTGTGGTACTAGACTTGTGCTGTATATACAGATATATCCGAATCGCCATTCAATACAATCTATTTATTTATTCGAAGCGTTCGATCCGAATGTTATCTTTAAGCAGAAACTCGTTTTGCGAACCTATTCTCAATCCGAACTCGAAATACAGTTTTAGTTGCAATGCTTTTGAGCGCTTATTACCGGCGCTCAAGTGTAACGACTCTGTGTTCTTAGTGTTCATCTTTAAGATGACCCTATTTTCGCCCATCTTTGCAATCTGGGGTTTGGCCCTTAAAAAGTTGCCCTCAAAACAAAAGTTCAGTTCATAAGTTGTCTGACAACTCCTGACGTCGACATTTTTCAATGCAGTTCTGCTTTTTTCTCCACTTCTGAGGATTCGCTTCTGATTCCTCTCATTGCTTAAGACTCAGAACCAGTGTTTCGCTCAAAAAAATATTGTTTTATTTGAATGTTTTTCTTTCACAGTCTCTCATCTTATGTTCACAAATCAACAAATATGTAGTCAAACACTCTTTGACTATTAGTTCTTATTCTTTTAAACGTTAATTAATTGATTGAATTATGAATTGTTAGAAAAGTTTGATCGGAATAAATGTTAAGTTTGTTTATGAACAATGATATTTACTCGTGTAATG
>JAQIYC010000014.1:0-31822 GCA_034699545.1 Porobelba spinosa
GTTTGACGGTCGCGTATATGGCCTCGTGTTCGGGGTTGTACTGAACGGATAGAGACGTAAAAAGAGATTAATAAATAAGCGATTGTTCATCGCATCGACTAATAGCGAAAAGAGTGGTTGTAATGGAAGTGGTGTTCGGTTTGAGCGCTAATAGCCTTAGAGTACGACTAAAATGCGAAAACCTATTGAACAGAAAATAATCAAATAATCAATTGTTACTGATTTGAGTGGTGAAGATCGTGACATCGCGTTGAGTGGCACTCGTTCGTCGGTTTCGCTAATTTTGGTCATAGCATATGGCGTCGGGAAGTGAACCATACTTTGCGTACAGCCGTCCTCTGTAGGCATCGACAGCTTTTTCGCGAGATTTGGGTCCAATTCAGTCAAATTGAGGCTTTCGTTGCACTCCTGAGAGTGCAGTTTATTCGGACTATAATTGGCTGCAAAGTCGGCAAAAAAGAGTCATTAGATTATATGAGAAGTTCTGTTCGGCTCTAATAGAATGAATACAATAGAATAGAATGCAATCAAAATAGTGTTTATAGTGTTTTGAGACTTTGATTTGTTTTAGTGTCGAAAGTATTGTTTCATTACTTACAATAAACATTGGATCCGTGTCTAGGCTTTCGAGTGAATATCACATAAACAAGTGATAATAGAATTATCACAACGACTAACGATATTATTGAGGGAATCACTACCAGAACGTCAGCATAAAATGGGACAGAAGTCGCAGATTTACTGCTCGACAGTATTCCCGGCTCGTCGTCTGTGCCATACATTCCAGTGCGAAAACACAACAAAGTTTTCAATTAGTTTTTGATTTGCGATTAAATTAAGACTAATTAGCGATCGAATAGCGATCTGAACGAACCGAGTAGTACGACGTGTGCTGTAGTGAAGGAGTATTGAGCTTCGGTACTGCCGGCCTCATTGAATGCAGTGATCTTTATGTCATACGAAGTCGAAGGCATTAAATCACTTAAAACAATATGCTTTTGGTCGGTGAACGCCCGGTTCGATAATGATATCCATTTACGACTTTTCTGTAATTTGTACATCACTTCAAACATATTTATAGGACAACCGCCTGCGATGGCACCCGATTTGCACATATATTCACAACAAATTAGAAATAGTTTCGAATTAATAAAAAATATCTGATTTTGCGCTAAATATCGCTATTATTAGCAGAAAGTATAGGCAATAAAGAAATGATTAATACAAACCGTCGTGAAAGGCATCCAAATATATGGTAGCAGTGGTTGTGTTGACGCTCAACAAAGAGTTCTTATCGGGTGCAACAGGAGCTGCAATGGCAGACAATAAATAGTTTTGATAAGACTTTTTTCATTATATGCAATGTTTGGATAGCGACTGAAAAAGCAATATAACTGTAAAATCAAAAAGTAAGTAGTATTTGGAAAACGCAATAAAACGGTACATAAAAATTGACCAAATCTTAAAAGTTAACCAAAAAGTGTGTTTAGATTTCGGTTTAAACAGAAAAAACAGCACAAACTTATACATTGACTATAAAATCTCATAAACTATTTCCTATTTATCATCTGAAAAATGTCTTCAAATAAGAAAAATATATATAAAAATAGTACAAAAAAATTTAAAATGTATTTCTCGTTTCGAGTCATTTGGAAATAACTTTTTTTTAATGATTGAGTATTTTTAAGGCACTTTCGGTTTCGAAATTGAATAGAAAGAAAATACAAAGTTTACAAAACTAGAAAATATTGGAAATATAACTTTCAACTGCAAGTTATCACTAATAAAAAACATTTTTATCGACAAAAAAAGTATAGATTTATCGATTAGTAAAATAAAAAACTTTTGGCAAAATCTCAGTGAAAAACATAAATAACAAAATATATTCCATATATTCCTATCAATAATTTATTTGATCTAATTGTTCCCAAACCTATAATCGAAATATAAGTTTATTACATTTTCACAGTTGAAACTTTGAAATAGTTTTGCGCAAAACTATACAAATTATTATTAAACGACAATTCATTCGCGTTTGTCGTTTGAAATGAATATAATTTTGCGATTTTTATGGATCTCTTGAGTCTTATTCGGCTCTATTAGACCTAAACTTTTAACTTTAAAATTCGCTGCAATAACCCGAAAGGCTATTGAAATAAACGAATTCTTTAATACTTTAGTTTTAAATCGAAGGATTAGAGAATATTCTTCAAAAAAATTATAAAAATTAGAACCAATTTCGGGCATAAAGTTGTTTTAATGCAATACTTAAATAAAATTTAATAGAAAAATGAAATTTTTTTTTCTCTAAAACCAATTTATTTTTGAAAAAAATGCAATTTTCTATTAAAGCCAACAAAATATAGATTATTATAATATTTTTCAATTTGAAACCCCATCTCATCTATGGATTTAAAATTGAAGTCAATTTTCATTAAAATCGAAAAAAATAGACAAAAACAAGAGTAGAAAAGCGTAAAAATGAAATTTAAAATTCAAAAACACAATAGATTTAGTGGTTTTACGAAAAAATATAAAAACATAAATATAATGAAGAAATGATTCAATGAATCGAAAGAAGAAAATTGAGTGAATATAAGGTAAAACATGGAATCAATTATCGAGAGAGGGCTGACATACAGGTTCCGTCTGTTTTCGCGGACACAACACTCGAGGCATCGCTTTTTCCGATCGAATTGTAGGCAATTATGTAGTACTGATATCTGGAGCCACAGCGCAGCCACTCATGAGTATGCGATTTGGTATCAGTTAATCTCAATTCATCCCAATCTGACGACTCTTTCTTGTGATACAAAATAAATCCTAACCAATGATACATTGAAATGAAAACCAAAGCCATTACTCTCGCAATTGTCACTAATTTAGTTCTCGAGACTATTGTCTCAAATATATGTTCGAAGCAGTAGTACTGACCGGTTGTTGGGGTCGAGTCATCCGAATTCATTATCCATTGGAGTTGTATTGAGTTGGCAGTGGCGCTCACGACACGGAGGGTCGGAGTGGACGGCGGATCTGTTTTAATCGCATTAAATACCAATTATTTTCAGTCCGAATCACATTTTTCACAATAAAACTTAATACTTGTGCTCACATTCAAACTTATCTCTACTTTTGGGCTAAAAAACCTATTGCTATAAACAGAGAGAGAGAGAGAAGTAGTTTCTCTTATTTCGCGCAAAATTAGATTTATTTTATAGCAGTTTTGCAGACATTTGCAGATAATCCTAATCAGTCCGAGTCATACATCAAACTAATGAATGGGAAATAAGGATTTCGCGAACGACTAAATAAATTCAATTAAAATATAAATAAATTTCGGTGCGATTTCGGGGCGGATATGAATGGAGTAATGCCTCCGCCTGTGCTCTATCAACACAAACGCGACGTTTGAATAGTTTCTGATAAATCAAATGTTAATTTAATTCGAAAGTGTAGTGAAGACTAAAGAAACAAATTTTCTAATATATAAGCGCCGAAAGAGATTTGTATCAAAAATGTAAAGACATTCTCGAATTTCAAAGCTTGAGAACTGATATTCAAACTGAACTAAAAATTAGAAATTCTTTTCAGAAATTATTATTATATGAAGAGAAGAAATGGTTATTTGAATATTTAGATTAGATTTTAACAAAACATAAGATGAGATAAATGAGAGGATACGCGACGACAAACGCTTCAAATACTTCTTACGCTTCTCTTACATAAAAGTAAATAAATTCAATTTAATGGAACTCTTGCTCTAAAAAAATAAATTTAACTAAAAATGCTTGCATTCAGAGACCAATTGGAGAGAAATAAAGGGAAAAATTTTTCTCAATTCTGTATAAATGTCTTTAAAATTAGATTCAGTTGTAGTGTATAATCGAGTGGAAAGACGAAGAGTTTTCGAATAATAGAAGAGAAATAACTTTTTTTAAGCACTTCTGATGTATCAGATGCGAGAGAGAGAGAGAGAGAGAGAGAGAGAGAGAGAGAGAGAGAGTGTGAGCAGGAGAGGGATGGGGAGAGAAAACAAGAGATGGAATAGGAAGAGAGAGAGCAGGAGAGGGAGGGGAGAGAGAAGGAGAGGGAGCAAAGTAAAGAGTGAGAAAAGGAGAACATGAGAGAGAGAGAGAGAGAGAGAGAGAGAGAGAGAGAAAGAGAGAGCATTGAAATTCGTACCCATTTCGAGCGTTTTGACAAATACTGGTTCAGATGAAGGACCGGCGCCTTTACTATTGTAGGCCTGGACTATAATTTGATATTTGGTCGAACGCGTCAATTCAGCTACAGTGCATTCTTCAACAAATTCTTCGTTCTTTACTTCTAGTGTTTTATAAACAAATTCTTTATTCACTATTTGCTCAACATTTCCCGAATCGGATACTTTGTATCCGACATAATATCCACGAATTGTTCCGAACTGTAGGTCCTTTCGCGGAGACTTCCAATTCACCTAAATTGCAATTCGAGTTTAAATTGTCGCTCAAATCGATTATTTAAATCAAATCAAATCGTTTGACACTTTGTTTTATTTTCGACAAAATTCAATATTCTTTGTATTCAAATTCAATCATAAATATCAATATTATATTCCGACAGAAAAACTGCTGATTCAGTGAAAAAATATTATAGAAATACATATAAAATCTGATTTGTGTTCAAAACATAAGCAATAATTTCAAATAAACCGGATTTAGAATTCATTGAATACAGAAAATTGATATATTTGTCAATAAAATTACAAAAAAAAACCAAAAACTCATTATCGAAATAAAAATATAATAAAAAGTTTAAAAATAGTAAATAAATCTCATATTAAAAAATACATCAAAACCGAAACATATTGACACAAATCTAGACTATTATTAAATGCGAGAAAAAATAACATATTTTTCAATCATTTGTTATACTAATAGAGAAAAAAATAGTTAAAGTGAAAAAAGAACAGAAAAATGCGAATAAAAATATATATATAATATAAGTACAAAAAAATATATCAATAAAAATGATATCATTTTTTCGGTGCAAACCTTAATCGACTTTGAGCTTAAAGGAACGGCTTTGATATGTAATGGCGGACCGCCTGGCGTTTCTTCAATTGTCTTAAGTATTATCACTTCACTCGACTCACTCTTTCCCAAACCATTAATAGCAAAGGCTCTTATCTGGTAATTGGTTACGGGTCGTAAACCCCCGACAAGAACTGATGTCTCAGATGCCGATACCGTTGCGTTCGGCGAACGAGACGTCCATTTGTCTAATGATTCAAACCATAAATGAAAATTACGCCGAATTTATAGAAATGCAGTTTTTCCCCAATTTCTCATTTTTTTATTTTCTTTTCGCTTTTATTCCACTGTTTTCTCACAAATTTTATTTGAGATAAAAGTGTAATAAAAAAATTCTTATATAATAGAAGAAAACAAAAAGAAAAGTGAAAAAATTCAGTGGTAATGCAGTTGGAAAAATACTTACCACTCTCCAATTTGTACTGGATCAAGTAATTAATAATAGGACTATTGCCGCTGTATGGCGGCGCCCACGATATTCTGGCCGATCGGCTGTCGTGTTCCAGTATTTTGAGATCCGGGGGCGCGTCCGGCGGTTCTATTGTTCGCAATAATTAATACAAAATTTAAAAACAGTTTTGAAAACATTTTCCAAATCAATGCAAATTCTAAAAGAGATTAAAGAACTTAATATAAAATAGGAGTCAATACTAATATAGAGTACATAAAAGGCACTGTTTTTGATGAAAACCGAAAATTTGCGATAAATTAGTTACAAGTCTTTTGTGTGTTTTGATGTGTGAGAGAAATGCGGAGAAAAAGTGCAAAAATTAAATATTAATTAAAAGAAGAAAATATTAGATGAGATTAAAACGTGTGTCAGATGTGTCTAAAAGTGTTGTGCGAACGGCGAACAATGGGAGGGAACGGAAGATAATTTTTAATTAACATTCAGTTAGTAGTCGGCGAGCACTGATACCCTGCATAATGAGCTGAATGTTGGTGTCGTCGTGTCCGTAGGCATTGCTGGTGACACAACTGAAGAGCGAACTGTCTCTTCGGTCTGCGTTTCGAATTAGAATTTCTGATTTGATTCCGTCGGCGACGATCGACTCGAGCAACTCGTATCTGTGCTCTTCCCTCGGATTCAATGCCAACTTGTCTTTGAGCCACACGATTGTGATGGGTCTGTCAGACACAACAACACCATTGCATTGGTTTGGTTTGGGTTTGGATGTAATGACAAATATGTTCGAAGTTTTCGAAAACAATTTCTAAAAACAATAATCAATTACTTGTCTCCAATGGCTTCGCATTTAATCCTCGCTTCGAGTCCTTTCCGAACCGTTTCCGCTCGAAATTTCGACTCAAAGTGTGCGGCAACTGATCGACACAAATATAAACCAGATTTTAGTCAAAATAATAATAAAAACCAATTATGTGTTTGGAATAACGTAGAGATGCGCTCAGAGCTCGAGTCGAGCTATGGGTTTGTAGTTCTCTATTCGCATCACTCGACTCATTCAATTAGATGGCATTTAATCGATAATTTTTAACTACCGGTACATTTTTATCTATGTTTAAACAAATTAAATTTTCAACTAAAACAAAAACTTAAAAATTTAATTATAAAATAAAAATAGTGAAGATATAGAAAATATTTTAATTAAAAATTTTAAACTATTTGCTTGAACTCATGTTTTTAAAAACGAATCGATTTTTGGTATTAATCGTCAAACGAGAAGTGCTTGGACTGACTCTCGAGCGCAACTCCACTATTGACTAAACACTCAAAAACTTAAAAGTGTTTAAAGTGAATGGCTTTCGATTCGAGCCATCAAACTGTCAAAACATAACAAATCTGATGGTTTGCATACCATTGACAGTAAGTTTGATGACTTTGCTGAGTCCGGCACCGATGCCATTGGTTGCGGCGCACATATAGTAGCCGCTGTCGGATCTCTGGGCGTTGTGTACGGCCAGCGATCCGTTTTCATACGGACGCAAATGGGAATTCGATGTAATAGACTTGAACTCAGAGGGAGGCTCTCGGAGTAATCCTAAGAATATGAGCAAAAAAACATATTGAAAACGGTTTAGTTTTTCGGCTTATTTTCAAATATTTATGTATTAGATATAGAAATCGCTTTTCAGATCCAAAAGGCAAAGTAAAACCCGAACCGAAATTGGAATTTATTTATATAACTATTTTTTGGCCTCTCTTTCTGAGAGGGATTATGTTGTCGTTGTCTTTGTTTATAAGGTTTTATTCAAACATTTATCTCTCTCTCCCTTTCGCGTCGAAAAAACGAAAAACACATTAAATCTTATTACGCAAAAAGAAGAACAAAAAAAATTTAATAAAAGTAAGAGTTTTTAAGTCAAACAATAATAGTTTTCTGAGAAATGTATCCAAAAATATATCAAAACGTTTGCAGCGATAGTCATAATCTGTATTATTTAAGACAAGCAAAACATTTCGTGTATTAATACTGTATAAACTCAACGAATGCCCTGGAGTTTAATTTGAAAATTCACTCTAATATCAAATAAATATTTTAATTAGTAAATTTAATTTAAAAACTTAATTTTTTAATTAAGAGCTGAATTAAATTTTATCTAATTAAATTTAGTTTATGTATAATAAAAAATATTCCACTTTAATAGTATAAAATTTCTTGTATCTATTGCGCCCTAAAAATTTAATTAAAAAATTCACCATTTTACAAATTGCTATACATTCTAGAAATATAAAAAGTGAATTAGCTCATTGGTGAGAGGGAGAAAGTCTAGAATCAAAGAAATTATATAAATGTAATGGATGATATTTTAAATCCACCAACAATTTTGGCAAATTTAATAAAATTTTACCAAATTTAACCTAAAATTAACTGGATTTAAACCGAATTTAGATTTATTAAATCTGCCCCTGCCCAGGGGAGATGATATAAGTTTTAACTCAAGAGGGATAATCGCCTGATCCTTTCCCTTCCACATCCTGACTCATGTCCCGAACAAATCTGGTTTATATTAATCCAATACTATTCGAAATTTACATTAAATAGGAATAAGAAATAAATATTTTTCTTAACGCAAAACAAACTTTGAATCTGTTTTTTGTAACCATTGAATAGTGAATGAGAAACAAAACAAAAAAAGTTTTCGAAAATACTGTTTTCGATGAGAGAGTGATAAACACAACTGAAAACCTAATTTGAAAAACAGATGGGAATCGCAGTTAAAAATAATTATTTTCAATTCGAGCTCTGATTAATGTAAAGCAAATCATTAATTACATTAGTATTTGATGTTAGAGCAGAAACTGTGGCTCTGATTAACAACTTATTCCATCTATATTACCGTTGGAACTCGATTTCAGACAAACTGCTAATTATTTTCGAGAACCAGTTTCGTAGCCATAATACGAAGTACTGCCGAGAAGTGGCTTTAAAGTCGAAAGACTAGCACTAAATAATAGCCCTATTTATGCAAATTTAATTAGTCCTCGAAAACTGAAATAATGAGATTTTTAAAATCAAATCTTCGAGAAATTATTCATTCGTTTCGTTTACTTTTTGCTATTTCGAGCTATGATTTTAAAACAAGAAAAAAATGTAAAACTTTTTTTGTTTGGTTTCTAATTATCTTTTCGTTTTGTTTCTACAGTTTTTGTGTTCAGATTAAACAAATGGTAAAGAATAGAGAAATCAAAGTAAACACAAAAACGACAATAAATAGCAATTTGTAAAGAGTAGAGAAGAAGAAGAAAAAAATAACTTTTATTTTGAAATTCAAATCAGACGTAGAAGAAGTCGTTTTCGTTTTACCCCGAATTGAATGCCATTAAATGTTTGTCCAAATAATACAAATAATACTTATTTTCCAAACAATTTTGTGAGAAAAGCATTTTCATCGCAACGGAGATAGAGATATACAAAATATATCTCAAGTAATCTAAAAGACTATTCGCTTTTTATGCCCACTCTCTCGCTTCGCATACATTCCTCGCATTCAAACTAAAAGCTATTTTATTTTCGATCAGATTTTGTCTACAATTCGTGTCTCTCTTAAGGAGAGAAGAGCCACAAAAAACGGATAGAAATAGAGGCGAAAGAGAGAGAAAAAGAAACTAAATGTCGAACAAATTTATAAATAAAAGTATATCTATTCCTATCATTAAATGATGATCAAAGAGAATATTCACTCAATTCAAGTCAAAATATCTCGAATATCTCATTCCATTTTTGCCGAACATTTATCGCGAATTCATTTTTTATGTTCTGAAGTACCGCATAATTCGCGTCTCCTTTCGCTTTCGGAAAAGACGTCTCAAAATCTACTCTTTTTTATAGTTATTGTTATAGTTTTCGATAGTTTTTCTATTTTTGGCGAAAAAATCTTTTCAATATTATTGAAGAATAAAAGGAAGAAAAATATAGACAACAGCGGATGGAGAGGAAGAATGTGAGCGACAGTCGGAGTCGTATTGTGTCTTACCTTCAGCTCTGGACCAACTGATGGTTGGCGGCGGATATGCATCGGTATCGCAATCGATAATAGCATTCTTTCCCTTCACTACTGACGTGTCGATCGGCTCTATTCGCCAACGAGGAGGCACTGCAAGTGTGATATCAAACACATGAATCATATGATAAACAATATTTAATATACTTTGAAATTCAAATATTTTGTTCAAAAATCACATTTTTAAACATATATAAAATAAAAACAGTAATAACAAAAAGATAGAATTTTAATAATCCTAAAATTGAGTTAGTTCTGACTTTAATAAAATAAAAAATCCTAAACCACTTTTAATATTAAAATTCAATAACTTTCGAAAAAAATAACCAAAAATTAAATTTCATTAACTTTTTCATAACGTTTTCAGACGTGACTCAAATACGAGTAAATTAAAAATCGAGAATAACTTAAGAGTAAATAAAACAAAACTTAAAAAAAACTAAAACTAATATAAAAATGATTTATCAGAGATTTGATGAAAAAAAATTATGAGAAACAATGATAATTCTCTTAATGTATAACAAAAAATATATTTCATTATTAAAAAACGTAATAATAAAACAAAAAGAGAAAACAGTGAGAAATAAAAGAAAAAGAAAAGTATATTTGAAATAATGTCTGTACTGTTCATCCCATACCATGTATTATCATTCCGGCGCTATGACTGCTACTTCCAGCTGCGTTCGACGCCACACACGTATAATTGCCTGTGCGAAGTGGCCGGGAGTAGAGAAGCATATAATTTATGGCCAAAAAAGCGTAGGAAAAGAATAGATTTTTTGTTGACCTAATGCATGCATACATACCCCGGTGGTCCGGTTGCACCGACTCGAAGGCCAGTGTTAATGAGTATTCCGTTACGTGGATTAAATTAGTTTTAGCCAACACTCCATTCGACAGTTTTTTGCCGTCTTTGTACCATTCGATCTGTCAGTTCATTGGTTCCAGTTATTCAATACAATAATACGTTTAGTTATATATTGTATATAATGTATATATTGGGTGTGATTTGAAAATGCATTTCATGTGAAGTGAGAAATAGTGTAAAAAAATAAGTTTGAGATCGAAATCAATTTGTTTTAAAATAGACAGAAAAAAATATCGAAAAGTTTTCTTCACTTTAGTCTCACTGTTTCGAAATAACTGACAGTAAGTAATGATTTTATTTTAGTTTTGAAACAATGAGATAAACGCGAAGTGCGAATGAGCAAGGCACAATTGTAACGAAATAGGAATTGATACCTGAATTGGTTGATCGCCTTTAACAACAGTACACAACAAATTATATCGTTGTGATTGATGTAGGGATTTGGGGAAAATAAATGGTTCGATGATTGGCCGCACTGTTCGACAGACATTGGAGGAACGGATAAAACAATCAGTTATTGTCCAAAAAATTATTATTATTAAAAAAAGTTAAGTTCTATTACAACAACAATATAACAATCCTTTTGTGTGTAAAACAACTATTAGTTTAAATATCGGAAAGAGTATAAGAGTGTTGATAATCGGGGCATAACTCGTAGTAATTATAGCGATTAAAACAACAAAAACGTCGAACCATTAATGCATAAAATTATTGGTCATTAGACACAAAAAATTGGATCCATTAGTGAGAAAGTGTGCGAAGAATCTAAGCGTTGCCTTTGGGAGCGTATTATTAATAGTTTGAAAATATTTTTAATATTTGTTTTGCACATCAATTAAGTGTTTGGGAGAGGAGAAGGAGATGAGGCAAAGCAAACAAATTATGGCAATACTAGCACTGGTAGAAGGCTTTAAATTAATAGACTTTTCCTTATCTATTGGCCAACATATGGGATATCTTATAACTCGCATAGCATCGAGTTTTATATATTATATTATATATACGAACTAATAGGGAAAGCAATGCTTTATATCACACAATGAGTGTTAACGCCATTAATATATAAAGAGCTCAGAAATGGGATGAAAGAGAATGGAGAGCGACGTGAATGTTGAAGGCGTTAACCGTTTATTAAATATTTATAAATATCAATAAAAGCCATCTTTAATAAAATATGTCTATCCATACCCAAAACCTGGACAAAGAGGCTTCCCTGTGCGCTCTTGGACTCCTGGGTCTGGCGTGCGATGCAGGTATACCGGCCCTCATCAGTCGCCCTCTCCAAGTCCATGACCGTTAGGGTTCCGTTTGGATACACTTTCTGCCGATGATTGTATGGAAGACGTACTCCTTCTGCACATCCGATCAGACAATACATAAGTTTATAGAAACTTAAATTTTAATCTAATTTTTATTATTGATATTCTAAAAAATACTACAGTCTATCCCAAATATAATAACCCCTTTCGGTGCCATTAATTATGTTTACTATAAACGAATAAATGAATATAGACATTAACAAAATGGTTCTTGTCAACTCATTTACAAAAAGCGGGTATTCGTTACTATTCACTATAAGCAGAATAACTGTACTATAATAAAAATAAAATAATATTAAAAATTAAATTTTAAATTAAAACGTATAAACTCCATAACCCATAGGAACAAGTTAAAAATAGCAATCAATTAGTCTCAGTTCTGGTTTGTTGAAAAAATCGCTCTTTAGCGCAATTAGATATTTTAAGAATTTGAAAAAATAAAATTTAGGTTTTTTTCCTCACAAATAGGTTACTGTTGTCTATAACAGCAGAAAAGAATCTCAACTATTCATTGCTTAAGAATTAGACAAAAATTCTAAAAAATCATTCACTTGTCTAAACTGTTTAGTTCTCAAATCAATTCTATTTAACAAATTGATTAGCCGTAGGTTTACGAGCGTTAGAATCAAATTCAATGCAATTATTGTTTAAACCGATTAATGCATCGCTTTATGAATCGAAATGAATCTTCAGTTTATGAAATTATAGTTTTTTGTTCGACACAACTCTTACGTCAAGTTTAACACTAAATCACAATTTTTATCTCAAAGAAGAAGAGCTCTCGAATAGAACAAAGTTTGCCCTAAAGTGTCATTTCGAGCGACAGGACTGGCAGTCGAGTCGATAACCAGTTGACGAGCGATACAAACGAAAACTTTCGGCAATACATTATATTAGAAATGATTAGTTCCCTCTCTTCTGGTGCCATAGATCACAATATTGGCTAAATTTAAATTAATTTATGAGACAATTGTATCGCTGAAACTCGTCATACAATTTATTAATGACGCGTAAACTCAACAAAAACAGACATTTTTTGCTCCGTTTTCTGAAATATGTGTTTCAATACATTTCTAAAGCCATAGAGAATGCAATGATTCGGTTGAGAGAAGACAACTGAGAAATTGATAAAATGAAGAAAATGAGCGCTAAGTTAGCTTACAGTTGCTTAAGAGGCCATTGATTCTAATAAATTTGATATAAACGGAAAAACAGCAAGCTAAATGTTAATAGATTTTGTAATCACCTTTAATGGCACACAAAAATAAATTCTAAGCAGGCGTTGAGATAACAAATAAGTGAATTCTTAATATATTTCTAATTTTTCAATTTATTTCTAATAAATTATCGTTTACTATGTTTTCGCAAAAATAAATAAATTATTGATAAGGAAGTGAATACTGTTTTCGACAATATTTCTATAAATCTAAGACTAGAGTAAAGCCATAATAATCCGCAATAAATAATAGTTGAGTTAATACAAGACCTCTTTCCCAAATAATAACATCAATAGGATATCCACCGGTAGGACACGTCAGTGACATTCGCTCTCCGGCCACAGCAGTGATGTTCGGCATTGTTCTGACGCTGGGTTTGCCATAGATATTGATTTTGGCCGTATGGCCAATGGTGGTCACGTCGTTGGCTGCCGTACACGTATATAAACCGCCGTCTGTCACACAAACGCATATTAGATGGCATTAAACAATAAAAGTGTGACTATTTTCGACTAATAAACCAGAAATATGTCTTTTCCGCTGCAAAACACTATGACTACATTTGATCTATTATTGCAATTAATTTTGAGTAAGATTAAGAATTATATATTTAAAAAAATAATATTTCAGTCGAGTAAATCTCCTATGATCAACTTTTATGCAGAATATGCCTTAAAATTATTCGTAAATTATTTAATTACTAATTTATTTAATTAACTAATTTATTCAATGCATTTGAATGTCTTGTCTTTTATTTATTGATTTACACGAAATGCAAAAAATGTTTAGAAAAAACAAGTAATAAAATATTTAGTCAATTAAGCACTTTTGCATTCAACTGCACTTAATTGAAATAAATCACTAATTGATAAGTTTTTCAAACTATTTTGAAAAACTTTTAATTGCAAAAAAAGTTCACTAATTTCATTTGCACTGATAAAATTAAAAATCTCATAAATATAAATTAAGCCTTACTTACATTAACTTATAAATATTAAATTACCTATTAAAAAACTAATAACTATTACTAATAAATCATATGTAATCTTGTCCACTTTAATCTTGGAATTTTTTTTGCAAATGGATAAGTCATAGTTTGCACTTATGTACACAATATCTAATTTAAGTTACCTTCAGATGTAATGCTCGATATATTCACATAACTAACGAGCAGTGATTCTCGCGTCACATAATCACCAGTTCTATAGCGATTATTATCGGGCACTGGTATGCCGTCGTATAGCTGCCAGGTCACCTGAGGTATTGGATTGCCCGACGCCACACACTGTCGACAAATTAATCAAATCAAATATGCAATAAGTCATACGACAAAAAATAGGCATTAAATTATATTATGATTAAAGAAATTCTTATAATTCTTTAATATTTAATATTTCTAAAACAGAAATAATTTAATCAATTTTATACTCTATTAGAGAATAAACGGTTATTTAATTAGATAAATATTTTTGTCTAATGTCTCCCTATTTTCGAGCCTATTGTTGTGTTTTATGTTGCGAACAATGAGCCGCTATTTTCCGGCCATAATTAGGGGAGAAGTTTCTGTTTTTGTACAATTAGAACAAGCAATACATCATAATTAAGAGACATAAGTCGGTCTCTGCTCTGCTTTTTACGCCAAACAAATATTAGGCGATAGTCTGCACTAGAATTGTATTCAAATCTTATTTGTAATTCAATTTATGTTTGACTAAACCAACTGCTGATAAATATACGATACGAGCGAAGCGTTAGATAAATGTCAGAATCAAGTAATAGTGTCTTCATATGACATACGACACTAATTTCTAATGTAATAACAAGAATCTAATTACAATTAAAGCACATCTAATATAATACTGAATACGCGATAGCATTCATAATTACAATGATTTACTAGTTTTTAATTCGTTTGGAATCATTGGTCCGCTTTGAGAATTTTATGTTAGGGATGCGCAAGAGGAATAAGCTCATTATCCTCCTCAATTCAAAAAAACATATACTATCACAGCGAGGTAGCGTCTAACGTACCCTTTCTTTAAAAAAAATTAAAAATCAGCCGGCAAATTTTTTCGGACCAACTCAAAACTAAATTTTGTTAAATGTATTTATGCTAAACCCAGCTTAAATCCGGTTAATTTCAGTTAAATTAATATTTTAGCGCCAAAAAAGCTCGCCATGACACTTTTAAATTATACCATACCTGATCTCCTCTAGCATATTTTGAAAGAAATACACAATTTTACCCTACACAACCCCCCCCCCCGAGCTGGCTGCCCTTGCTCATCCCTAGTTTAACATGAAATAACGATAAGAATATTATAATAACTGCAATGAAATTCTTTCTAATTTTCATAATTTTATTTGAATTTTACGTATTTCGCATAAACTAGACCTAAAGTATGCACTTTATTCTAGCGATGATTCAATTATTATTTAATTTATAATAATTCTTATCTTAAAACATAATTTAATGGAAACTGAGATAAACTAAAGTATGTTTTTTCAATGGATTCGTTGTATTTATATTTAATTATTTCTATTCTTATTGACAAACATTAAATCTAAAGTTTTAAAAAAGTAATATAAGCTTAAAGTAAGACTCGATTTGGTTTAAGTATAAATTCCTGTTGGCATAGATCACATAAACGCGTTAACCGAACTGGTAGTGTATGGAAGGGTGCGATCAATAGCGATGTCTAAGTTTGAAATATAAGCATAATTTAGTCGACTATCGACTCATTGTGCTCTTCAAACCGATCGAACAAATGAGACGTCAATATAAAGCTATATATTTCGTGATTTACACACATTTCGAGGAATTTCTTTTCTGGCAATCATTGCCGCAAACACTTTGCGTTACGTAATATACAAATGGGATAAAAACCGATAACAATAACAAACATTTGTGTAAATTCTTAGGCCTTTTCGCTGCAATTTATTTTCGCTACTTTTGTTTGTCGTCTCCGAATTCGTACTGTTTTCTAGTCTTTTGTTTTAGTGATCTCTCACTCTCTTCCCGATTGAGATTCAATCGACAGAAGACAAACTTGAATAAGGATTCAGATGTCTATAATCTCATTGTAAATGATTCCGTAAAACATTTTCTCTTTATTGAAAACTCGAGTCATATATTTAAGTCGAAAAATCAATTTACTTAACGCAGAGAGGAATGGAATGGCAAGTGAAGGAAAGGGATGGGAAGGGAAGGGAAGGGAAGGCAACACAACTCGAGACTCGCGAAGGAATGGGAATATAAATAAACTGGAGATTAGAATACAAACAAATTGCTTAAAAAACATATAATGAGAAAATGAGATGAAGAATGAATGGAAGAAAAAGAATGTCATAAGAAATTAAAGTCAATTTAAAAATTAGTGCGAAATTAAATTTAGTAAAAATACAAAATTTAATTATAGAATCGATTTTTTGTCTCTGTATAGCAGTTATGTTCTGCAATACAAGACTGTGTGCTATACTGTGCTATACTATGTGTGCGTTTGGCACCAGACATAAAGACACATTACCTTCAATGAGAGTGATTGACCCGATTGTAGCGTTTGTTCCGAAAACGTTGACAAAAACAGTGGCGCGTCGTCTGTGACACAGGTTTTCGATATTCGGGTTTAATATTGAGTGACGAATCAAATCGAGAATAAAGAGGAAAAAGTGAATCAAATATAAGAAACGATAGAAACAGAGGCTCTAGAGATGGCATATGTATTGAATTTGCGATGAGTTGGTGGGGAAAGGGAACGGATGGCATGTCGGGTGCAGTGATAGCCTACCTCCGAGTTCAATTTGTGCGCTGGCCTGCACTGAATCGAAATCATTGTTGGCTAAGCACTGATACATTCCTTTGTCTCTGCGTTCGATGTTCGAGATGTGCAGAACCTCTTTGGCCACTAATCGGATTCTGGGGTTCGTCACAATCGGCTGACCGTTGTGTAGCCAATCGAGTGTAACGACGGGAGTGCCCGACACCGAGCAGTTGAGTTGTGCACTCTTGCCGACGTCCGCAGTCAACAAACGCGGATTAATTTCGGCGGAAAGTGGGGCTAAACAGTGGAGACAAACATTAAATATCAATATATTTGTCAATTTCTATGATCAACTCCGACTGTACTGTATGTGCGTTTCGAACACAGACTGTAATAATATTAGGAAATTGTGTGAACCGTATCTTCAAAAGCTAGAGATTGTCTGCGAATCTGCTGTGAATTATCGGCCGGAAAGCAGTGACTCTTTCACCAGTTTATCGATACTTCGACTGCTATTCAGCCAATGAATGAGTGAACAGAAGTGGCAAAGAATGGAAAATAAAAGTCAAAATAAAAATAAAAATTCTTTTGACATACAAGAGATGAACAGAAAAAGAGGCATTAATTTAGTGATTCGATGGAAGTATAAAAAAAAGTTAAGAGCATTACAAAAGAATAATAAAATAAAATAAAAAGTCAAAAATATATATCTCTCTTCCAAACATTGAGAGGGTATTCACTCGAATCTAGCGCTGAATATAAGTCAATAAGTTTTGATGCATTCGTTTAATATCCGATATTTGAGTTCAATAACAAACAAAAGGATCAGAATTTTATCCAAACGTATAGGGAATGAATGGAAGAGAAAATAGCTGTGGATTGAGACAAATAGTGCTGAAAATGCTTTATATGGATAAAAGTGATGGAAAGTAGAGAAAAAGTAATAATAATAATAATAGCGATAATAGCGATGAAGTAATTTGCCTGAATTGGTCACTACTAGAGATCACATCTCATCATCACATCTGTGTTCGCAAAGTATAGTAATAATTGTTGATTTGATATATATGTGCGCATCAGTGCAGACAGTGCTGGACAGCATATGTCTTGGAATGAGGACTCGAATGCCTTACCCGTAACAATGAGCTGCGTTTCGATCATTTCAGAGCCGACACTATTATTAACAGAACATCGATATACGCCTGAGTCGGATAGCATGACCTGTCGTATTCGAAGCGATCCATCATATTGTCGAATTCGATTGAAGGCTATCTGTCTAATTGGCTGTGCATTGCGAAGCCATATATACGACGGCACTGGATAGCCCTGTGCCGCGCAGCCGAGCTCGACGTCCTCGCCCTGGCCGACCACCACTATGGGCTTACTATCAGTTATTCTCGGCGGTTGGTTACTAAACGCTTCTGTTTTTTTAAATTAATTGTTTTTTCAGTTAACCCGAACATTATATCAACTCCTATTTTGCAAACAATTATTTGTTTCCATAAATATTAAAAACAATAAGAATTTTCTCTCCTTTTATATGAAAAATAATTTTTTATTCTATTAAAATAAGTGCATAATTTGCATAAAAACAATTTATATATCATTTTTTCGCTCATTTTTCTCGCAATTCATTGTTTAGAAAAAAAGTTAAATTAAATTTTTTCTTCTATTTATTTATTCACAAGTTTTTTCTTCTTTTGACAAAATGTGTAAATTGTTAATAAATTTTTTTTAGTTTTATATGTTATTAGTTTTTTATTATTAATGAATTGTTTAATAGAAACTTTAGTATTTCATGTTTTTAAATAAGTTTTAAATTATGTAAAAATTGTTTTATGACAATGAGATGCGATTAGAAAACAGACAAAACAATGAATAAATTCAAATAATTTCCTGAATTAAAGAGTAAATGAATGATAAATACTCTAAATGTAAGCATAGGTTCTAAAAGCGGTTTTCGTTTTTCGTTTTTAATAAGTTCGAGTAAAACACTATTTTTCGCACAAATGAGCGGCAATTTTGTGGTCAAACTTTAAAAAGATTGAAACAAAATGTTATTTAGACATTAAAAACACAAAAAACAAAACAAAAAAATTGGTTTCGGATTTGTGCTCAACATTAAGAAAACAGCAGAAACTTAATCTGCTATGAAATTGGCGATAAGGGAACAAAAATTCAATTAAATTATTGAATTACTTCCGAAAAATCATTTAAGAAAAAATAGCTCTTTGTTAGGAAAAGTGATCTACAAATAACTCAAATAGAAAAAGATTACTATTATTTGGAAAACGCAAAAAATAATTGTTTGCAAAATTCAAAATAAAATGTTTGGATCGAATGGCGTACCCGTGACGTAGAGGCGTCCGACCGAAGAGCTAATCATCGTTTCACCGGTCAGTTTGTGTCTGACTTGACAGCGAAATGTCTTTAAGGCATCGGTTTGTTGTACGCGACGGATGTGGAGTTCGCCCGAAGAGAATACACTGAAGCGATCGCCTGATGTATGCCATTTGACGCAAGGGATCATTGAATCGATGAATGAATGCATTGACAAATAGATAAATGTTGGCAAGAGTTTAGAGTTTGAAACTTATATAACAATATATTATAGTCGGATCGGGAATGGAATAACAAATGAAACGTAATTTAAGGCAATATAAGTAAACGTAATGTAAAAAATAGAAAGAGAGTAAAGAGGGGTTGGAATAGGAATATGGAATATGTTTGATAATGGTATGAGATGTCGCACCGGGAAGATCATTGGCCTGAATAAGAGTAGTCGAGTCCTGGATCCACGAAACGACATCAACGAAGTCCTTAATAAAGCCGGGAATATGACAGCGAAACACCGCTGTATTGCCGACTGTGACGAAGTCGTCGTACACTTCGACCACATAGTGCTGCTGAACCACTACAGCGCGAGAGAGCACAGGGAGAGAACAAAAATGAATTAGACTTTATATATATATATATATATATAATAAAAGTGATATATATTTTATGAGATCAAAAATAACATTAAATTTCATATAAATATAGTTCACTGGAAAAAAATGAAAGTTTCGAAAAAAGAGACAAATGATCGAAATGTGTGAAACGAGAGATAAATTATATATAAGTTATATAAAGATCAATGAAGGAGAGGGAGGGGAGGGCAGGAGAGCGCGGAAGAGAGAGAGGGAGAGTGAGTGAGAGTGAGTGAGAGAGAGAGAGAGAGAGAGAGAGATAGAGAGAGAGAGAGAGAGAGGGAGAGTGAGTGAGAGTGAGTGAGAGAGAGAGAGAGAGAGAGAGAGAGAAAGAGAGAGAGAGAGAGGAGGAGAGAGAGGGAGAGCTGAAGAGGGAGGGGAGAGAGTGCAAGAGAGAAGTTAATACTCATATTTCTCTCCTTTTTCTCTTTGTCTAAAAGTAAGAATAAAAGTGAAAATATAATAATTTTTATTTTTTAAGAAAAAAAGAAAAACGAGAGAAAAACTTTTTATTTCTATTTTTTGATATCTAGTTTCCAACACATATTCTCCTCTATCTTAGAGCGAGTTATATACAAAAAAATATATAAATTTCTATATATTTTGATAAACGATCGCATCCCTAATGGCAAACACAGTTTTTTAATAAGCGAAATAAAACCGACTTTATTTGAACAGAAAATTTCTCTTTTTATTCTTTTTTTCACTTCTCAGTCCAAAAAACTTCTCTATTTTTATAAAGTATTTTGTTCTCCAACTCGAGTCAACTCTACTCTAAACAGTGCAGTAAATGTAGAGCAAGTGTTAGGAATTGAGTGAAGAATATGTATTCGTCAGAACTCATTAAATTGTAATTTAGAGAATTCACTCAATTTTTTCGTCTCATCTTTACTCTTATTTTCCTCTCCTTTTCAATCCCTTTGTGTTAAAAATTAATAATTTAGTGAATTATTTATAAGTATTCCGTATATTAATTATGAATTTGCATTTAATTAGTTTGCATTTGTTTTAACGCATAGAATAGCAGTCGCATTGAAAAACAAATAATAATTTTCAACTTTTCAAATACGAAACCATATTTTACAAACGAAAACCTGCGCTCAGTTTTAACGGAAGAGTAGCTCATCTTTTAATAGTCTTTGATAGAGCAGTGATGCGTAACCAAACATAACCAATAAGGGGGAGTCCTTTCCAAAACACCCTAATCTAATTTGATTCTAACCCCTACTACCCCCTAAATTTTTTTCAACTATAAGACATGGAAATCCCGTATTAAAAAATTCGCTCAACCTTACCCATACGGTGCAGTTCTAGTATTTTGTCTAACATTTTTTAATTTGAACCTAACTGAACTCCCCCTAACTATATAAGTTTTGTTATGCCTGTTCGCAACTTATAAGCAGTTGTTTAGCATACGGTTTGGATTAAATTTTTAGTTTCTCAAAAATATTATTTATTTTTCACTCTCTATTGAGCCAACAGTTTCTAAACTAAAACTGATATCAAATTTTGAAAATTAAATTTTACAATAAATTGTATTTTGCAAATACGGCATAAGTGCAACAAAATAGAAAATACATTTTTCCTAACTTCAGACAGACTTTAAAATTCATAAAATGATTGATTCGATTGAAAGACATATTTTTGCAAAACTACGCGCCGACATTTCAATTGAATAAAAAAAAGTCGAGAGTGAGAACATCCCATTAGAATAGAGAAATGCAAAACAATTTGTTTTATATCTACAAAAATAGAAATAAAAATTTTTAAAAATAATTTTTAAGAACTGGAAGCGCATAACCGATAAGAGAACGATAAGAGCAATAAGACTATTAAAGTATATTTGAGTCGAAATGCGAGACATTATGTGTGAGTTTGTGAACGAATAGAAAATTTAGTCAATGAAAGTGAAGCGTAAAATAGTATTGTATAGAAACGGGAAATCTATATCGAAATGCATTTTCATTACATTACTATTGCTTTTTAAGACAACACAAGGCGATAAAGGAAAGGGAGGAAAGGGATGGACTGAAGTGAGTGAACAAATTGAAAGTTGAAATGAAATGATGAAAGGCTGGAGCGCGTGAGGATCGGTTCGCTTCATTGCATAAGCCGTTAGTCGCCGGCACTGGCCAAGCAGTGCCACTTACTCGGGAACTAATGTTCCTTTTTATGTCATCTTCTCTACAGACGTATACATTATATTCGTATCGAAAGCGAGAAAATAATAAAACGAAAGCCAAACTCAAAACGAAAAGTAAGTGATTTTGAGTCAAACTTAACATTACATAAAAGCCGAATAACACAACATTAACACTCAGATTATGTACTAAAGCTGTGGCACTGGTCGCTGGCATACACTATGTATTTTTTGTCTGTATAATAGAGTGGACTAACTATCTGTTTGGCGCAAATGGTCGTTCACAGTCTGAACGACAGATCCGTCTCTTCTGTTCGACTGATCAATGTTTGCAATGTTTGATGAAAATGAAATAATACTCAGAGTTATACAGATCTTCGTTCAACACAATAGCGGTTATTAACGATACAGTCGTATCACATGTAGACTCAATGGTCTTCGAGTTAGCCATCTATCAAACGTCTGGTAGTCTTAAGATTCAGAATTAGCAGCAGAAGAGGCAGAAGAGGCAAAGAGGAGAAAATTTCTATAATATATATCGTATGCATCGATACAAGAAATGCTTTTGCTTTTAGGCAGCATTAATCATCCCTAACTGTTCGGGAACAGTTCACTACAGTTCATCTCCAGTGATCAGTAATGCATTATATGCTTCGCTCGAATCATCGACACTTGGATTCCTAGTTATCATATAATATAAATTATGCCTTCAATTCCTTCACATATATTAATGTTACGACTATTGACTCTATCGACAACTCATACGTCGCCCACCACTCGACTCGACTCCACTCGACTCATATCTAATGTATGAAAACTCGAGAAACAAATCCGAATAATGAGAGCTAACGACTGATCGAAACGATTTTTTTGCTCCGCTTTTACTCTATTCTTGATATTCGGCGGAAATGTGTCCCAACTTTCGAGTTGGAAGACAAGGAAGTGAACTAAAAGGAAACGAAGCGAACATTTTATATATACTCTTATCTAACAATGAGTTTGGAGTGAATGGCGAACAGAAAATAGCGATTTTTGCTGTTTATTATTTGGATGTTACGACTCTATTCTCATGTTAACGGCGCTAATCAAAAGAGCAAATTAAACAAATATTAAACCGAATCAAAAAGGAATTTAAGTATATTTAGTCTTAAATTGTTTCCCTTTCTCTTGTTGTCATATCTCTCGAGTTGTGGCCTTTCGACGACTCGAGAACACAGACTGCCAGACATGAGTGAAATAAATTGGAGAACAAATAAAATTATGGAAATTCGTGTTATATTACGATTAATAATGGGTTCAATGTCTTAATGAATGACAGGCCATAAACAAGAGAATATATTGAAATAATAATTTAAATTCGAGTAATAACTACAAATACAGTAATAACAATTGAATCATTGAAGGGATCTGGCTGAATCGAAAATCTTCATTTTAAAGACGCAGTCAGTCTGTCTCGGCTCTGAAGTAGAGTTGAATTATTGATTGTATAAAAGCTAATCGAATAAAAGTCTCTCAAATCATATAATCGTATTTCAGTCACGAGTTTATTGTTGTGAACGATATCTTTGGGTCGATTCCAAACATTAGTATCCATTACGGGAGAGAATACAGAATAAAACTTAAGTAGAGTATTGATGAGCGAAGAAATTCCAAGTTAGGGGTAAACAAAACAATTACCATTAGAAGGCATTTCAAGTGTGTGTGAGAGGAGAAGGGCTCGAATTTATCCCAAACACTATTTATCGATCAACTCGAGAGATGAGACACAAATTTTAGGGAAAACTTCGAGTAATGTATAGTGTATTCTGCGGTCATTTATATTAGGCTTTAATCTATGATTAAGTTTATAGTAGACCAGCACTGGAGTAGAGCACAAGAAAACGCTCTTCGGATTGACCGCACCAGAGCCCACAGCTTTAATTTCAGTTAATGCAATATTTAGGCTCTAGCTTATTTATTGAGCGACAAACACATAGTGTATTTTATCCGATGCCATATCCCTATATCCCTGTGCTTTATGTTTAGCCAAATATGTTCATTATGTATGATCGCAAGGATTAATGAATGTTTAGAAATTACTTTTTGAGCACAACTTCCACTTCATATTACGAAAGCATTTCAAGGAATTTAATATAAAAAATAATTTACGAATAATAATAATATTATTAATAATAATAATATAAGCAATTAGGCAATGGCTGCGAGTAATGCGCTTTTGTATATCAGATCTCTTCACAACTGTTCGCATATTAAAGCGTAAGAAGTGCTCGAAAAACAATATTAAGCAATAAAAAAATACAGATTTCTTCTAATTTAACACTTATTCAATTTCATAAGTATTTTATGAATGCATACTAAATCACATCTTTAAATAATCGTTAAGAAAAAAATAATAATTTATTCAAATGCAATAAATTATAATTTGGAAATTAGTCGACATTTCTTGCTTTGATTAAGTCTTATAATAAGATAAACCGGATATTCATATGAATACAAATCTGAATTAAATTAATATAATTATTCGATTTGTTTTAGTGCAACAGTTCTATCGCTGGGAATAACATTGAAATAACGCGAATCTGTGAATGTCTTGGATTTCTTGAATTCCAGACACAATTGTTCAATAAAATATTTTTTAGGAGTCATAAAAATTTTGTTTTACTCTATAAATACTATCACCAAATGGTTCGCTTCAATTAAATTGATGGCAAAGTATATATATTTTTCTAATAAATTGAAGTGAATTCTCGATAATAATTGGTTTGAGTCGAGTCCGGAATACAAATTATATTGAATTAGAAATAAAAATAAATAAAATATTAGACATATTTAAAGCTAGAGATGGGTATTAAATGCTGGCATTCGTGACAATTAGTGTTTGCGAACAATGTTTTAATAACTGGGTTTCGTATAATGGCTTTCATTGAGTTGTGTTGTGTTGTCGACGACAGTTGTGATGAGAAGACACACAATATTGTCGACAAGTATTGCATTTGTATTGTACTTAAAGTTAAGAGACATTCAATTTGGTGTTGAAATGCAATATAAATTGAAATCGTGTGGAAGAGTCGGTCATTGAGTAATTACTGGCACACAATGTGGACACGTATGGGCACTGATAGCCCGAATAAATACGAGTCCCAATTGATTCCTCCGGAGAGTTGAGCCGAGGCTCAGCATTCCTAAGATCCAGTGCCAGAAATGAGACTTTCATCAGATTCTGACGCAAAAGGACTGAAAGGCTGGAGAGAAGAGTCGAATTACTCGTCCATTGTGTGCAATAGTTGTGGATTTTATTATTATTATAAGAGACCGGCATTCGGCTCACTATCTGTATCAGCCCTTCCTATAGCCCTTCTCTCCCGTTCTCTCTCTTTCCCTCATTCGCACAAATGATGAAACCATTTGGGAATTCCAAGTCATCAGGTTTTTGCTTAGAGTTGAGTTGAGTTCGACTTTTGTTTAGATCCACTTAATTGAAGCCCAAAAACGATATGACATGATATGCCTTAATGTGTCACTACTTTCAGTGACAATATCTCACACAACAAACACTTAAAATGTTGATTAAGGCTGACATTAAAATATTCGCCGAGAGATTCAATGAGTGAACAAAAATGAGCTCAACTTAACTCAAATATAATTTGATTTTCAGCCCAAGTCGACAGAATATGTGCACAGATTTCATAGAAAATATCTTATATTTTCAATCTCGACATCAATTCTACTCATCTTTTTCTGATCAAAAAATCTTTTCAACTATTTATTGAAGAAAATTATCACAAAATTGTATCTCTGAGTCGAGAAATTGAATTTCAGTTATGTTTAAAATTTTGTGAAAAATTGTTTCTTAAGAAAAATAGTAAATTCAATAAAAACTAATAATAAGATTAAAGGATATTCGGGTTTTTGGTTTAGCGGAAAAAGATTACATAACTTAAGAGATTTTTGGCGAAGATGTGGAGAAGAGAAATCTCAGTCAGAGTTCAAGTATTCGTTAGTTTTGAAATTCAATCGTAAACTTCGGGCACATCTCCAGAGAAATAAAAATCAAACCGTCTTTAAGTGGAAGCAAATAGTCTGCACTTACGGTGTATTTTAGAGAAAACTGTAAGAGCACTGACGCAGGGCTTTAGGACTCATACATAATAACAAAGTATTTTCTTTTTATATCTCAACTCTCGATATGTGTCGGTCTGTTGTTATTGTAGTGCAAGCAGTCCTAACAAGTCATACCATTAAAAGTATTTCACTCTTCATATGCTTTTGTGATCTGGACTTCTGCTGACATAAAAGTGATGGCAATAGAGAATATAGCGAAAAGAGAATAGAAAAGCAAAAATTCAAGTATTTCAGAGTTTACACCAGATTAGACACACATAACAACAAATAAAAAACTTTTTCTCCTTCTCTTCCATTCCATTCTCGCGACACAAGAGAAACAGTGAAACAGAAAAAGAATTGAATATTTGATCAAAAATTCTGTTCGAGACTAATAAATCATTGCTAACTCCGGACTTATATTTATAATAATACTTATCAAGGAGTGGGTGAGAGCGCCGGTAGAGGAAAGGATAAGATGCGAAAGGAGTGAAAAAAATCTGTTATTGATTGTAATGTATTTTAAAATTTTTCATAAATCTTAATGTATTTAACATTTGAATAGCAGTCAGAGCTTACGAATAAATAATTCGTAAGAAATGAATTGAATGAATACGGAATAGAAGAGAATAATAAAGAGTAAAAAAACTATAATAAGAAGAATAATAAAGAATGAGGAGTCGAATGAGGAATTTTTGCTAATAATTTTATTTCTAATTTTGATATAAAAAAATCTGTGAAAAGCAATTGAGAAAAAACGAAGAGAAGAGAAGAGGAGATAATAAAGAGAAAAGAAAAGCGAAAAAAAGATATTCGTATTGAGAAATGTCTTCAGCGAAGACGTAGTGCGAGAATAAAGTATTGAATTTCGTGTTTGAATGCGTTATTGCGCTGTTGAGGGGGAAAGACGTCTCAACTATTGAGAGTACAAATTCTGGAACAAATCTATTCTAATGTGTTGTGCAGAACAAGAATAGCGGAATATTTTATTTCTCACACCTTTCAGCTAAAATAAGCCTTTAGTTCGGGGATCGACTAGCCGTCACATTCGCTATGTGCACAGGCATTGTAGGCCGTGCGTAGAGTATGTGTGTGTGTATTTGAAGTGTAGACATTTGGGTCTAACAAAACACATATCCAGTTATATAAGGAGAATGTCGTTAACGGGAAAGAAAAATACTCTCAATACTCACTGACCGAAAGGATGGGATAAAATTGGAATAGAAATAGAAAAAAGAGTGAAAACTAAACGAGAAAGTAGTGCCGAATCGAAATCAATGACAATTCAACTTATCTCTACTTTCGACTACTCTATGCTTGAAGTCATTCTAAATTATACTTTTAGTTTGAAAATACAGTCGATTCGCGTTTTTTATGCTCGCAATCGGCCAAACATTTGTCAGACCATAAACATTGGCTCGAGTTTTCGCTATGTTTTGAGAGATTTTAAGCGAAATTTGTTGTCGAGTTTGCGCTCATTTTTCATTCCAAAAGTTAAGATTAATTTTTCTAATAATACGTAAAGAAGGGCTGAACTAACAGTTAGAAAATTAGATAATAAATGCGTTGAAAGAGAAATATGTTCTCAGCGATAGTCTATAGTCTTTAGAAGTCGACGACATTCGCAAAACAAACACAAGTTTCTCCAAAAAGAGATTTTAAAAATTAAATTAAAAAATTTCTTTAGTAAACATGACTTTAATTGAATATAAAACTCCACATCTATTCTCATCTTTTCAACACTCGTCACAACGCAGTCAACAGAGATATTAAATTAGTTTTTCTTTTAGGCGAAAATCTTCTTAAAAGCGAAAAATTTGCAGAATTTCTAACAGAAAAACAGAAATATTTTTTTTGCGTCCAAACTATTCACTGGATGAATGAATTTGAAAATTTTTGCATTCAATTTGGGCGAATTGAAGAGAAAAAACTTTCACTTTTCGAGTGCTCTTTACAAACACGAGTAGTAGTAGTAGTGAAAAGTTTTTCATAAAAATATATTTTTTTCGGGAAAGGAATTCAAATATAAAAATGAAAAAGTTATACGAATTGATCGTTTGGCGCATAAAAGGCATTTCGCATATCATAGGCGCGAAAGGTTGCAGTGAATGAGGAGTTTGAAAAAAGTGATGACTAGAAGAAAAAAATAGTAATTTAAGGTCTGAGCGATATTAGGTCTTCCTAGCACTGGTAGGTCGAGAGGCACATAAGTTATGCGATTCCAGTGCTTTTCTGCATATTTTTATTATTACAGATAATTCAGTTCCTGTTATCCGCGCTTTCGCTTTGCATCAGAATTTTTAAGTCCGTATTATTAGTTTTGATGAACTTTTTTCTCTCATATTTATCACTGAATATCAAACAAAAATACGTTAACAGCAATAAAAATCGAGCGCTGGCTATGAAAAGCCAAATGTTATTAACAAATATATTAAGAGCTCTTCGAAAGACTGTTCTATCGGTGGATAAATGGTTCGGCTTTTTAAACGGCTATAAAAATATTTGTAATGTTTGACTCATTTATTAGATTATATTTATGAGACCAGATATCAATGGATATAATCGCTCAGACGGTCTCGTATTTTAATTTTAGAAATATATAAATAAATATTCTCAGCCATCGAGACATACCCGTAACGAATGCCTAAGTCTAGCGCAACAGACAGTTTGGCTGAGCCCTAATTACCCGGTTCTAAATGGCAGCGCTTTTTTAAATTGCATGGAAGAGAAAAGCAATTTCTGCTTCACTCATATTCCAGACCTTCGTCTCTCTCTCTCTAATTGTAAACATTTTTGTGAAACAATTTTAAATCTCTTGTTATTCTAGAGTCGAATAAATTATTTCAATTATAAAAACGATTTATTATTTCAAATATATCTTTTTGAAAAAGTAATGCAAACTTACGTCGAGTAAGTATTTATTTATTTATATAATGTTATGTATTTTTAACGACGTTTTTACATTAATTTTTGAAATTGCTAAATTTTTATAGCAAACAAAAAATAATCTGTTTAATGTTAGCAAGTTTCTATTTTGTAAAACTAAACACACGGACAACAAAAAGAGATTAAAAATTTATTTGTAAAATAATAAATATTTAATAACAATAAAAGCATTTGAAAAAAATTTAACTTTAAATTTATAAAATAGGTTAGTCTTAAAACAAAGTATTCGTTTTATTGTAAAAAAAACTAATCCATTGAATAGGTTATCGGTTTCCTAATTGATTATAAAAAGTTATGGGTTTACCCAATAAGCTAATCAATCAATTATATGTAATTTATATGTAAATGACAGCTGATGTGACATTTTTTATACCATCTTTTTTATCAATAATACACTTTCGGTTTCTCATTAACTATATGGCACTCAAAAAATTGGCGCAATTTTGCAAAAAACTTGAGTCGATTTGAGGGACATTAGGGACATCGGTTGCGACTCAATAAACGCCACTTCTATTACATAACTAATACGAGTAAACCTACTATTAGAGCAATGACTGATATGTGTTTATAATTGCTGATTAGGACATAACATCAAATATCGATTAAAAATACGGCAAATATAGTTAAATATGCATTTATGCACAACTCTCGCGAATGAATTTATATGTAAATTAATGATTGGCCAAAATGTCTTTGTTATACACACAACAAATATTACACTAAAAGTCATTCTAATGGCTAAATAAAGTCATTTATAATTATAATGTAAAGTATATTATATTAAAGTTAATTTAAGTAATATTTAATTTAATTATTTTAAAACTTTCGAAGAAAAAATCCAATTTTGTAACCTAATTACAGCAAGGTAAATATGTAAGTTTCACTGCTCTACCTGTTATATAAAATAAAGTTAAATTGAAAGTTCAAATAAATTGAATAGAAATCGATAATTGCGTGAAAAGAATGTTTTTAGCGATAATAGAATAAAAAGCTATTGTTTTGATAATAGATTTTATTTATTGATTGCAATTTAATGACTCAATTAAGCGAATTAAGTGAATAGGAAAGGGAGTTCTCAATGAAAAACAGCGATATTTGAAATTAAATATAACTATAATTTACGATTCCATTGTCTTGAACTGAAATCAAAATATAGTATTACATATGTAAACTTAAATTAACATAAAATTAATTTCAAACAAATTGAAAAAATTAATAATTTTATTACAAAAACAAAAGTCGAGTTAAAATAGCTATGAATTTGAAAATTATATTTCGATTCCCGAAAAGCCATAAAAACTTTAAATTCGTAAAAAATAATACAAAATTCAATTTTTATTGAATTGTATTTCGATATCTGTTTGCAATTGAATAGAGAGAAGAAAAACGGCATTTGTTTTAAGGGATAAAAACAATAGATTAAAAACAAAAAATATTTATTAAGTCAGAAATGAAAGACAAAAATAGCAAAAAAAATCCTAAACCGAAAAAAGTGCGCAAAAAATACAATAACTTTTGATATATAAAAAATTCAATAATAAAGAAGAAATTTTCGAAATAACAGAAAAATAGCGAAAATATAATAATAAGACGAAGAAAATAGTGAAGAGAAGAGAAAATATGCTTAAGTAAGCATAAAATGAAGCAAAACGAGAGAAAAAACGCAAAAGTAAGAGCAGAACAGAAAAAATTCAATGCATTTGTTCATTGCATAAGAATCTAAAGGTTATAAAGACTGGAAATATGAAACCATCGAAACGATGCGAATCGTAAAAACAATATCCAAAACAGTTTTTTTTCGGATACGATATGGAATTGTTTGGTTCGCTTCCGATCGCAAACTCCAGACCCGAAACAGACTAAACGACTCGAATGTCTGGGCCTTTGGAGTCGGAGTTTGCAATTACGCGAATATTTATTTAAATGCATAATAAGAATTGAGAGCAAAAAATATATAATAAAATAAAATAAAATAAAATGCAATTCTAGTAAATGAAGAGATGGAGTGCGAGATATGGAAGATCTGAACGAATCGAAAACGTCTGATGCGTTTCAAACGCTTTTATTCCTTTAGAGAATCACTTGTTTTATTCAATTGAATTACAAATTTTCAACTCATATGAGATTTGATGTGAAGGGAAGACAATCTCAACGTCTCGTATACTATCTTTTTATATGACAATTCAGTTTTTTCATCTCTCCTATGCCTCTGCCTGTGCTCTACCGTTTAGTTTGCGGAACATATATTGAAAGTTCAGAGGAATCGGTGGAGTACTGATGAAGATCCTGTTGCTCTCCTTTCTATCTATCTGAGAGCAAGGTTAGCTTTTTGCACAGGCATTCAATATGTATATAAAAAATCAAACTTATATTTACAGTTACTCTACTTTCAAACTTCATTAGTTGTAAAAACTTTTTATTTTATTTATTTTTTGTATTGAACCGAATCTGTTTCCATTTTATTCAATAAAATATTTTTCTATCTTTTTTTTGTTTAGTTTTTTAGATTTATTTCTATTTTTATTGAATAGTTTTAATATATTTTCGAAATAAATGCTTAGATTTTGGTTTTTCTCTTTTTTTCTATTTATTTATTTATTTGATTGCATTTAATCTCTTATATCGTATGCTTTAATAAAAAATTATTTAATGTATTTTTTATGACAAATCTGTTTCAAGTATTTTATTTGCTTTTGGTTTTTCAAATCAAAAGCTATTTTATGTATTTCTTTTCAATATTATTAAAAATAAATGAAACGAAAAGATTTTATACAATTTTAAAACTTAAGTTAAATAAAAAATGAAACAATCAATAAATAATCAAATTTAAAATATAATAAAATTTTAAAATTCGATAAACATTAAAATATAATGCTAAATTAAATTATATATCAAATTAAAATTAAATAAATATAATTAAAAATTTAATTAAAACCTATAGTATATTTTTAAAATTAATCTAGGT
>JAQIYC010000015.1:0-29661 GCA_034699545.1 Porobelba spinosa
ATTTGGAATCAAATCATAAAAATGGTGTCGAAATGATTCACTATTATTGCGATTACAATCAATGCGATTATAAAACAACATTAGGTTTGTGTTTAAGAGGTATTCGATTTTAAAATTTAATTTTAAAATAAATAATAATTTATAAATTCATAAATTTATAGCTCATTTAAAACAACATTTTAATCAAAAGTCATTTCAATGTCTATATCCCGAATGCAAACGAGTATTCAATTCAATACCAAATCGAAGACAACCCATGAAGAGTTATCGGCATCACCGGTGCCATTGGCCCGGATGTGATTCAGCCTATTCTAAAAGTTATCAATTTCTTTAATTACTTAACACTTAATAACAGTTAATGTTTTAGATTATGAGCTGAAACGTCATATTCTGTACTTACACGACAAGTCTATTCAATACGTATGCGAATGGCCCGGATGTGACCAGAAGTACACTTACAATCAAAGTTTAAAGAAGTTATGCGTTGTTTGTGTTTTAATTAACTTATTTCTGACTCAAAATTGATTATAATCTTCAGACATATATTGGTTCATAAGAACCTTCGACCGCATGTCTGCCAATGGCCTGAATGTGGAAAACGGTTCCGGGAAAAAGACTACTTGAAAAGACATTTGATGATACATAGTGGGGAACAGCCGTTCGAATGCCCGGCCGACGGGTGCGGAAAGAGATTCAATCAAAAGGCAAATATGATGACTCACTTCAACGCAATTCACAACAAAATTTAAACGATTTTCAACCCTTTCTTCGACCCAATTGTCAAATATACCAAAGAATGCATTTCTCGGAAATTGTTGAAAACTAAAGACATTAACACAAGGTTTGACTTTTTCTCAGATATTCGTTCATAAGTTTGTTGTTTATCATCAAATGTATCGCAATTTGTCCGCTATTTTGGTAAATATATAAAATAAACGAATCTCTAATTAATTTTCAAATTTTGCTAATTTTTACATCAAATTACTGATGAATATACGAATAATTTTAATATTTTCAAAAACTGAATCAAATTCGAGAAAAAATGTTTATATTGTAAACAAGTGTCGGATTATATATCAAAATATTGATTAATTATAATTTATATACAATTTGTTGCATATGTTTTCGTATCGATTAAAAACATAATTTAAATACAATTAAAAATTCTTAGAAATCAAAAATCAACCAAAAAATAGTTGAATAAAAATTATTTTCACATAATATTTGTTTTCAGTAATAATTATATTAATATAAATACAAATAACTTATTAGTAATACTCTTGCGGTAAAAGATGCGGATATTTCTTAATCCAGTCGTCGAGGAGTTGGGCACTGATTGGCTGATTGAGCAGATCGTCGATCGCATCGTATTCTCTGTACTGTTCCGGCTATGGGTCGACAGAAAGGGAATCGGAATTTAAAATCAGAAAAACGATATAAAAAGGAATAAAAATCAAGAAATGAATTGATTTAAGCGAAACCTTAAGCGTTCTCTGCATTGATCTTAAGCTGAGGACCAAATGACACAGTTTTTCGTCATCAATAGGTTTCGACGCCAGAGCTCGGCTCGGGTTCTGTTCACTCTTCGAGTTGTCCGCTTCGAGCGTACGTCCGGCCACTTCGATAGTGCGCACAATGTTAGCCCATTCGTCGTCAGTGTCTTCTGTGGTGTAGTCGGTTCGGGAGGAACAGGTGGACGCGTTGTGACCACCACTGCCGCCACCGCATGAGCCGTAATATTGTTGAAGAGCCGACTCGATGTCGCCCTTCTCGCTGCCAACTTGGGAGGGCCGGCGCTTTTTGCCGATCATAGCTATACCCATTGTCGGCTTACGGGGCGTTTCGGGCGTTAACGGCATTTCCGATGAGTCAGTGCTCGACTCAGTCATAAGCGGCAATTGAATGGTTAGTTGAGGTTTAGTCAGTCTTTTCTCAATTATGTGATGTTGTGTTGTTTGGCCGGCGGCACCCGATTGAAGGGATGAATCGGAGGAACTGCCGTTTAGGTTCAGTCTTAAGTTATACAAAGACTCGTCTGATGTCTGGCCACTGGTTAACGAATCAATTGACTTATTATCGCACGAGTTATGGCTTAGCTGTAGGTTGTCCTGAGCTGGTTGTGGAGGTTGTGGTGGGGATGGCATCGGCACCGGTTTCGCCGTATTTTTCTTCGATGAAGCGGATGAGCTGCTGCCGCCTGAGCCGCCAAATAGAGCTCTGGTAAGTTTGGGTGAGCCCAAGAACAGGCGCGAGGTTTTAGTAGTTTGTCCGCCAGGGCTGGGCTTCTGAGTGTCGTCCGTCTGCTTCTGATTAACGTTTTGTTTCTCGAGATGTCGTTCTTTGTGGTACTTCGGAGTCGACAACTTCTTTAGGAGTTTCGGTGAACTGAAGAGTCGAAACGATGAGGACTTCGTCGGAGATTTGTTCACTTTGTTCGGGCCGTCGGTTGAGCTCTCGTTCGAAGCATTGCTGCCATTCGTTAACTTTTGGTTCTTTTCGTCAAATGATTTGTCAATGTTTTGTCGATCTGTAGGTACGGGTGAAGTAGACTTCGCCGAATGATAGGACGAAGTACTGGTGTTTTGGCGCTTATTATTCATAATTCGGTGCATCTGTTCGGCCGGTATTTCCAAATACGTTGAATAATAAGAACTAATTCCACTGCTGGAGGACATGGAGTTATCACTACTGGAGGGTGTGTTGGGTCGGTCACCGCCTCTGAAACCGGGAGAAGGCGTTTCGTCGAAATGTCCAATACTCGACGAACTGGTTGTGCGCGGATGTGATGTATAGATATTCTCGATCTCTGCAGTTGTGGCCGACTTCGGTATATACGGCGTAACCGGCATTTTGGGGGACAGGCGTTCGTTCGGCTTTTTGACGCCATAGAGACGGTTGTACTCTCTGTCCAAAATACTCAACTCATTCGACTGCTTCTCACTCTTTGTCGGCATAGGAGAGGGTTTCGGTTCTTCGCTAACATTGTTCTGTTGTATTGACTGTTGTCTCAATTCATTGGGTAATGGCATTCGACTCTTTCCGGTTGGATTGGGCGACTGCACCGACATGTCTCCACTCCAGGAGCTGTTGAGAACCCTTTCATACAATGGGTTAACAATACCCGTCGTCTTAATCATAGCCAGAGTCGGCCGAAACACATATTCGTATGTGTCGTCCGGCGTCTTGTGCTGTTCTGACGTCGGTTTTGGTTCATCTCTGAGTCCATTGAACTTTTCGGTGGGTTTGGGAACTGCAGGTCTTGAGGGGGGAGTGTTTGGCACTGAAGGTATTCTCGATTCAGTAGATATTTGGTCGAAATTATCGGTCATTTTAGCCACAAATCCGGGCAAAACATTCTCTCTTCGGTTAACCGTTTTGGAAGTCCTGGGCAGAGGACGGGGCGGTTGTATTTGTCGCGCAGCTATTTTAGGCAGTGGTGGAGGAGTTGTTGGGTCTTCTTGTAAAGAGTTGTAAGAGTTGGCCATTTTGGACACCGTTCCCGAAGCGATGTCTTTGAGGAAATTGAGTCGTTGTCTGTCCAGTGAAGACGAATCGGTGTTAAAACCGGAAGAATTGAGTCCAATCCTGAGCCTTCGCGGGGGTATCTGCGGAGAGTACGACCCCTTTGGGCTCTGCGACTGTTGGAACACTATCTTCGCATATCTGGTATTACTCGAATCGCTCAGTAATTGCCTTCGATTTCGGGCCGCAATCACATCATTGGCCTCAAGACTACTGGCCGACCGAACGTAACCCATCCGGTGCTGCATAAGCGGTGAATTAGACTGAGAGGGAAGAGCGCCGACGCTGTTCTGGTGCTGATATGAATGGTTCGGGTGTTGAGACTTGTTCTGTGACTTATGTTTTGGCAAAACGTCGTGAAATGTCGATGAGTTGGATGTTGTGGTCGAAGATGTGGAGGACGTGGATGTGATGCGCGAACGGCCGTACAGTTCGTCTTTAATGCTGTTATTAGTGTCAGAAGAGGAGGTCGAGAGCGCGGCCGGAGAGGCCTCTCTGTAGCCGCCAATGGGCGCCGGTTTCGACGAAAGCAAATAGCGATTTGAGTGCGAACTGAGGGAAGGACTGACGCCTTCTTCGCTTTCGTCGGTTTCGCTATAAGTGAAGGCTTCGGGCAGTAAGTCGTTGTGAGTCATGTAGGAAATGGCTGCCAAACCCATTTTGTTCATCCATGCGCTCATGTCTGGCTGGTTATCACTGGCGAAATGGAAGGCCATCTGCGGATTGAACAGTTTGAACGCATACTTCTTGGACTTGCATTCCTGTGCCGGCGATACAGTAAAACCGGGCAAATGGATGAGACACTCGGCCTTCACTTCGTTCTGGTCTTTATAACAATACAGATAATTGGTTTTGAGAACAACCCATCGCTTTGTCCATCGACTACTTGTGCCCAGGAAGCCGTGCTGGCGCTCCTTGCGCTGGTAGAGCCAGCCCTGGCAGTCGCCCTCTCCTAAGTCCTTACATGAAACCCGACGCGTCGCTAATTGAGGAATAGATTGAAAATTAAATAAATACTAAAATAAACACAAAATCTAAACGCAATTCAAAAGCAATTATTTGTTTATTAAATGATTTAAAGAGAAAGACTGAAAGAGTGTCTAAAAAAATAAACAATTTGTGAATGTTTTGGATCGCTTACAGTGTCTTAACCTAGACTTCGAGTTCTGAGTTCGCAGTATAGGTGTGTTCGGCGACTGTTCTGATCCACTCCTCTGGTTGTTCACACTTTTCGGCGACTCTTTTGTAGACCTTTTCATAAGAAGCGGAGATTTCAAGAGACGATTGATTTTGTTTTGTTGTTCTTTGCTTTGAATCAGATTTGAGGCACTTTTTGGCTGAATATCACTAATCAATTGATAACTCATTACAGTGACGGGACTGGGATTAACGACACCCACTTGGGTCGCTGTCTGACCACTAATGCGCTTCTGGTCCACAAGATTTTGCTCTTCTTCTTGAGATATAAGCGTTAAATGCGATTTCAAATCGTTATCTCCAGAACTGATCGATTTTCGATGTTCTGACGACTGCTTCGACGACACTATCTTCTTGGGTGTCGTCTCGTTCTCACTCTTCCTGATCCTCTGGTCCTCATTGGGGAAGGGATGCACTTTAGCGTAGGGCAGCTTTGGTGAGTACGAACACAACGGCTTATTAACACAATTATTGTTATTTGTATTACTATTACTATTATTACTATTAATTAAGTTATTGTTATTAACAGTCATTTTATTACTGCTATTATTGTTATAACTATTTTGATTAAAATTCTTATTCTTATTAATGGACTGATTGCTGAGATTTAATGGCACTGGAAGTGAAGGCACTGGCACTGGGGCTGAAAGACCTCGGCTTCGACTTAATAGCTGTTTATTTGACGAGTCGTGAGATATACTCCTATTGAATGACTCCTTCTTATCCATATTCGACACCAAGTCTTCGATACGGATAGGCGGCTGAGAAACGGTAGGCGAAGAGCCGCTAATTGTTGCGCGTCTACGCACCGGGAGTTTCGGTTTGCGCGGATACAACTGATACACCGGTTTGGACGCACTCTTGTTCTCGTTGGGAAGGAAGGCGTCGTCATCGCCGTCAGACCCGACGGTAGTTGTGGCCGCGTTCTTGACCCGACTCTGCGAGCGATCGCGCCCTGACTTGCGCGCCGGGATCTTATAGGGCTTGAGCACAATTACCTGACCGTTCAGATTGCTATGTCGGGGCCTCTTCTTGATCGTCAGAATGATTTCCGTCGGGTGTTCGCGCATCGAGTTGACCAACTTCTTGAGCTGCCAGCCCACGACGGTCTGGTAGCTCACCTGCACTATCTCATCGCCCTCTTCGATGCGGCCGCACCGGTGCGACGGCGACTGGAATTTGATTCCACCGACGATATGAATGCCCGAATAGGAGGAATGGATATGCATTCCGAGCTCTTCGTCTGGTTTCTTCTTAACGGTGACGATGTCGAGAACGGCCGGCTGTATGGCCAGGGAGTCGTTCAGCTCCTGTACGATTCGATCGCAGAGTTCGGCTAAAGTAATACAACTCTTCCGAATCACTTCATTCGGCTTTTCGACGAATTGGTCGCGTTGTGCGGTTGAGGCCAACTCTATACTCAGTTTCAGTATTGTTTTGCGCACCGGTATGTACTCCTCCTGACCTTCAAAGGGATACCTTCAACAAGTTTTTTGGAGAACAGAAAGAAAGGGAAATGAGTTATAAAGTAAAGGAAACGAATGTTTTGTTGGTTAGGGTTTGTGAGGCTATTAAAGCGCTTAAACTCTAGAACTCTATTCTCGTTCACTAATTGATTGTTAAACTCAACAAAAAAAAAAGTCAATTATTTTCTTTATTTATGATAATACGAAAAACAACTTTTGATTCATTTATTTTTCACCCAATCTTTGTTCTGATTATTTTGTTAACTTTTAAAACATTTTATAAGTTTATATCGGAATTCCTTTTCGATAAATATTTGTCTGATTTTCGTTAAAGAGATTAAAGTTTTTTTAATTCAATAAAAAACTGAAATATTTTGAGATTAAAAATTTCGATAAGAAGTAAAACATTTAATTATCGCCTCTTCTAATCAAATGTATATATATTTTATTTCAATTTTGTTTATTTTTTTCCTATTCATTACCACAAAAAAAATTAGTTTTCCTCTAAAACCTAAAAAACTTATTTATCTAATAAAGACTTTTCTTGTTCTGAAGAATAAACTCTTTTGAACTCATTTTTTCGGATAAGTATTTCGAGAAAATCTTTTTTTTATTATTAAATTCGTTACTAATTAAAAAAGTCATTAGACTTCTTATGTTAATCTAACTATAATTTTGGCTTTAATTTTAAATTTTCACAAAAAACTTATTTTAAGTATAGTTTTTGAGTCAAATATTTTTATGCCTTAAAAGGAGTATTAAATTGAAGTTTAAGTACAAAAAAATTGTTTAGAAAAATCATAACTTTAATGCAAAGAAAGTTTCGGAAAATATTAATAAAATCTAAATATTTGTGTCAAGTATTGAGTTCTAATTAGAATGAATACAAAAACAACAATTTATTTAACACTTAATAAAAATGAAGAAACAGTTTAATAATTAAAATAATACTTAAGAACTCCAATAAAAACCAAAAACAAAAGAAATCGAAAAATAAAGTTTCAATCAATTGATTGATTGATATTTTCAATGATCGGAAAACCAGATAATATATACTTTTTATTATCAAAACAGTATTAAAAACATATTAATGATTGTGTTCTCAATAAAGAGTTATTAAGAAATAGTTTAGTGAATACCTATCGATCCAAGAGATGAATGCCTTAACTGCGGCCAAAATGTCGGAAACGGCGGAAAGTGTTTGAGTTGAGACCCGTTCCTCCGAATTGTAATTGTGATCAAGACTTTCGTCATTATTGTTGTTGTTTTGAATCAACGATTGGTTTTGCTTTAACTGATTGAATAGAGAGCGAGCTTTACAGCCCAGGCGTAGGGCCAACGCCTGTAGTGTTTCCGAACCGAACGAATAGTGCAAATGCTTGAGCAGATCGACGGCGTCCAGAATCAGCTCCTGGTGTCCGACTTTGCGGACATTCAGATTGTTTAAGTCATCGCAGGATAAGAGCAAAAGCCGACAGCCGTTGATGTTGTTGTTGAGGAAGAACTGGACGTAAGGGAGGATACAGTCGTCTAAACCTATTGCCACAAAAAATTCATATCTTTTTAAGTCAAGAATCGAAGCGATAAAACAAATTTGGGTTAAGTGTAGAACACATTGAAAGAGAGAGAAAATGTGAAACTAATACAAAAACGACTCCAAAACACGTTTTTACTTATTTTAATGAAAAATTCGTTAAATATTTATTCGCTTTAATGTTAATTTTATTCAATAGATTAGGACTTTATTTCAATTTATACTAAAATATACACTAAATAACGGCTCTATTGAGAGCTTTATTTTTTTGCGCCAATTCTCACAAAAATCAGTGGAGATTAGCGTCAAAACAAGGATTAAAATATGATTTAGCCAGGATAGATTTTAATATAAACAAATAAAGCCAACAAGCACATAGGCATGTTTGCACACATTTAGCATCACTAAAATTCAACTTTATAAACAAGGCCATTAATAAATTAATACATAAATACATAAAACATTAAATGAATAATCAGTTGAATTAAATATTCAGTGAATGCAATGATTAATCAAAATAACATCATTTGAATTGCAAAGTAAACACAAAATCAATTAAAAGAGCAATAGATTTGATAATTGAATAATAAATGGTTTAAATGTCTGAATGTGTTGTTCAGACAAACCTTTGAGCCAATCGGTAGTGTTGGCGGCCGTCCACTCGGCTATGTTGATGAACGCCATCACTAATCCAGTTGACAATCAATAGCACATATCATGTCTATATCGATAGGCCGTAAATCAAGTGGACATCACTTGAGAGACACTAAACCAGACTCTTGTAGACAATGATTAGCTGTCACTTGAATATCCTCTCAATTGATACAAACAAAACATTCACTTTTGGATTACTTTTTAATTGTTATTTAAATAAATAAAACGCTTTTAACTCAAGACAACACTTCAACTCATAATAACTGCAATAATTATCCGTAGATTTGAATGTCGACGAAAATATGTTTGTGTTTTAATTCAATTATTAAACATAATTTAGAGTCAATTACACCATTAAATGGCACCACTTGTAGAGCGAGAGTCAGTGCTGTTATGCAGTGCTGTTAGGCTTAGGTCTGCTATACGAATGTGAGACGATTGCTGTCTCGCTCTCTCCCTCCCTCTCCCTCTCTCTCTCCTCAGCACAACCTTCTGCTAGAGCTCAGGCAGGACTAAGAGGTTCTGGTTCTGCCCCAAACACAACTCAATACTACACATCCATTATATGAACGGAAGCCATAGAGACTAGTGTTGCGCCACTACTCCAGCTCTCACTGCGAGCCTTCACTATATCGATAGGCTTTGGCTTCAGTTTGACTTCAGTTTGGCTTCAGTTTTGGGTATATTTGTCGCTTCTCTTCGCATATTCTGTCGACTAAGTTATAAAAGAGTTTCTCAATATTTACTTATTTTGCAAATCTTTTATTGATTATATATTTTGTTTCGGAATTTTTCCGTTTGAAATGATTTTTTGGCTCACAATTACATAAATAACAAATCAAAGCCAAAAGTTTTTGTTGAATCTGAGCTATGATTCATACGAAGCACTTGAAGAGCAGCGAAGATAAGATATTATTTATTTTTTCCTCTGATAAGAAAGACATCAATAAAACTAATTACACTTTTTGTTAACTTTGTTCGACAAAATCTGCTTGTTTAGTTCCAATTCATTGAGTGATAAATTTTGAATAATTTATTTGCAATATATATATACAATATTTCAAAAATAGATAACAAATGTAATCCAAAGTTTGGATTTGAAAAGCAATTAAAAAAAGTTTTGAAACAATTTATATAACTTGTAATTCATATCGAGTACACAGGTATCCAAAAGCGAGTCAATACATAGAGTATCGGTTGGTATCAATTTGACGGTTTGTTTAGAGATTAAGAGTTAAATAAATTATCTGAAAAAATAGTTTCTCTCCGTTCCCGTGCCTATCGCACCGGTATCTGCGCAACACTAGTTGCGGAGACAGACTTGTCGTTCTCACTCTGCCATCGAAGTTGTGTAGCGTTTCTCAACAAGACTTTACATTTGAGTCCAATATTTCTTTTTTTGTTGCGATTGTATGCAAGCCTTCACTGTTCGGCGCGTAATATCGAACCCATAGTCACAGCTATGCCTCTGACCCCCAATAGCCACCAAAACCTAAACTTAGTGTTGAGAGAGTCCAGAGGTATTGTATGAGAAATAACAAATCAGTGGTGAGAGCACTGGTAGGGAGCAATGGTAGGGAGAAAAGGGAGATATTGTGGAGAGTGAGTAGCAGTGCGTGATTCAAGTCTAGATACTCCGGAGCGGCGGATGTGTTGGGTGTGTGTGTATGGAGTTGAGGGGAAAGTAGACAAACTGAGAGACAGCACAGAGAGGATGAGGTCAATAACGAAATAAGCTTTTTGAGGCATTACTAGTGCTCTGAGCACAGCATATACTGTGCAAACTGTATATTCGAGTGTAATATCTGTAGGCATTCAACAAATTATTATTATCCCAAACACTGATTCGAATGAATACATTGAGTATATCGTATATACGCTATAAATATTGGACGACAAGTGCTATTATGAAATGCAGTGAAAAATTGAGGCACAAAAACATGTTTCGATATAACGAATGTATTTATTCGTTATATTATTTAAAATATATACAAAATTTCGATTCTAAACACAGAAGCGCTTATACTATGGGTTTGTTGTCTATAATATGCCTAAAGATAACTCACTGTTTCTGAAGATTACTTTTTTTCGCTCGTATTTTAGGGTTTGTTTTGAACCATATATTGTTATAATAATAGAGGACTAGTAGTTATACTTATTTGTATTCCTCATCTATTAAGCAAATCTCTGTTCACTTCAGATCAATGACATTAGGGAAGGGATGATGGGATGGCATGGGATGGAATGGGATGGGATAGCAATTTGTGTGCGGAATAGATTGAAAAATATTGTTATATATATTTTTTCTCTACTGTATAACCAGTCTATTATATACTCTATTTTTTGAGTGTATGTAAAATAATATAAATCATTAAATAATAGTTAATCATTAAATGCATTATTTGTTAGAAGTTTTTGAATTTGAAAAATTGCTTTTGAAATGTCATTCGCTTTTCGATAGATTCGATGCGAAGAGAGAACTGTTGAGTAAAACCAAAAATAAAAACAAAAATTTGCGAAAATTGATTGAACAGTTGAAAGAGTATTGTTTAACTTATTCCTCAATTCTCTCTATTATTTATCTCTTCTCTAAATACTATTTCTCCTCTTTTACACACTTTTGCTTAAATATTATTCTCAAACACTCTGCAGAGCACAACCTAAAAGCCAGAGCCAAGAAGTTTAAAGTGAAAAATCTAGTGTATATTTAAAAGATATTTGTTATGAAACTTGAAATTACAGTTTAGTTTATAAGAAGTTTTCTATTTTTATATTTGCAAAACCTAAACAAAAGGAGTGGTAAAGGAGTGAAGACGAGAAGAGATGGGTATGAATGGGAACGGAAGAGAAAATATTAAATGCGATTTGTTTGGAATCTCAAGTGTAAAAGGGATTAAGTGTTTGAAGTAATACTGTTTTGTATGCAATCCTATGAAATGCTATGCAATACTACCCGCAATGTATTGATAATTAAGAAAAAATGTCTTTTTTTGAGCTAAACTTAAATCTTTTGAAAAACTAATTTATTATACTTTGTCGACAAAAAAAAGAGATATTTTATTCATAAAAAGTTTTGGATTTCATGCTTATGCGAAGAAAAATGCATTTTTTGTATTGAAATCATAAACAACATCGATATTAATCAGAGATAACTCGAGAATATTTTCAGTTAAAAAGTTTGAAATGATTTTAAATAAATAATATTTTTCGAGTTTAATATAAAAATGAAAAATTAGGTCTCAAAACATTAATCCATTGCTTCGATCGGAACAGATAACCACAATCTTATGCATACGAGTTGTAATAGTTTTTAGTTTAACTTTTCTGACATTTATTTCACGAATTACTCCTAAAATATTTTAAAAGTAAAATAAACAAAATATTTATCCAAAACGAGGTCTGTATTTAAACTTTTAAGTTAAAACTCGAGTTAAACATCAGTAAAATATCTGATTATTATTATTACTCTCACTCTCCGCATAAGTATATAATTTAATTAAAAATTAAATTAAATTAAAATCGATAAAAATATAAACAAAATATTCGTTAATAATTGCAAAAATCCAGAACTACTTTCGTATAATAGCTGTTGGGATACCATTCACAGGTTTAGCGCAAAAAAAACAAAAAAATTATAATAAAAATTATGTTTCGAGTGCATTGATATCAAAAGTTTATTATAATATTGCATACAAATCGAGTTTTCGACTCTCTCTCTCTCTCTCTCTCTCTCTCTCTCTCTCTCTCTCCCGCCTCTCAACCAAAACTTATGATGAGTTTTACGAAAAGTTAGTATTGGTTTTTGAAACATAAAACGATTTTAAAAAATATAAAAACCTGTTCTGCAGTGACTTCGACAGCGAGAGAGAGAGCCTAAAAATAAGGTATCGCCAGAATCTTCGTCTACTCTCCGAAACAGTCAACACTGAGTCAGTCCTCCTATACTCCTCTCCTTTATATCAGTCATCTCTCAGTGAAATAAGTTAAGGATTATTATATAAAAACGCTTAAAGACTAACGAATTCTGGTCATGACGTGCCGGAGGGCTTTCGAAATAAGTTTTTATTTTTATTTTATTCTTTTCAACTAATATTAGGGCTAAACAAGACAAGAGTGGATGTGCTCTTACAGCCAGTGCCTCAGAACAAGTCTCTCCTCTCTCTGTAATCGAAGTCTAATTAGTGATCAAAATCAACAGTGAAGTCAAGCACTGAACACAAGTTAGGCATTAGTTTTTGAATTTTATTTTTTCTAACGTATAGTAAAATTCGTTGTAAATTGTGAAAAAAAAAATTATTTTTTATCATAACTTTGAAAATTGAGTGAAAAAAAGTTTTTGCCTTTGCGAGAAATGAAAAAATATCTCACATTTGAAGTGCGGAAAAAATCTCAAAGCAATCGGAAAATTGAGTAAAAATCACATAAAATAAAGATTTAAATTACAAAAAGCAATCATTAAAGCACTTATCGAAGCCATAAATATTTGAAGCAAAACATTCGAATCAATTAAAACTAATTTTAATCATTTTATTTGAATAGCATTTAAAAAAACAATTTCATTAAGTTTAAAGTTTTTAAAAACTTAATTCGATTTAAAGGTATAGATATTTTCAGTGACCGGAAAATTAGTACTTTTTTGCTGCCGTCAGGTCTAATGGTATTCCGTTTTTGTCATAAACATATCGTTTTGATCAATGAATGAAAGAATCTTTTAATGATTCCGAAGGCACTACTCATCTGAAACACCATATCCTTTAGGTTTGAATGAACGGAATGGCAGAGAGGAATGGAATGCATTTCCGATCGTTTAAATACTATAAATACTATACAGTATTCATAAGTAATAATTATAATGAGTCGAAGTCGTGAGCCGTAAAAAAATTGTCGTATAATTAGAGCCAAAGCCCATACGCTATCAAACGTGAATTAAAAGTCACCCGAAAACTATTTTCTAATCAATATTAGATATATAAAAATATACCTGTACATAGATTTAAAACCTAAATAAATACAAACTAGCTCAATTAAAGCTCAAAGTTTGCTAAATTTAGATAAATCAATCATTTTATTTAATTAAATATTTTTCAAAAATCAGAAACTTTTATAATAATCGCTAATTATATGTCAATTAAAATAAATAATTATATATTTTGTGCTTAAACTTAAACATTTGAAAATAATAATAAATGTTTTTTTCAAAACCGAAAGTCAAATAAAAATTATAGACAAAAAATATCAAAATACAATTTGAAGTTATTATTAGACCACCGGAGCAGCAATTAGTAGCGCTGACCCACTGGTGCAGTAGTTCTTACTTTTATTATCCACTGATAAGACGTTTAAATGTAATTAAATTAAAAATTTTAATAAAAACTCCTTTTAATCTGCTATTCAAGTCCAGGAGAGAATGGGAGCACTGGTAGTGTTGTGTCGACTTCTGGAGCGCTTCTTCTTTCTATCGGACTGTTTATCAAAAGCTTCTCTGAATAGAGAGATCTCTTCATTAGATTCGAGTATATTATGATAGTATTGAAGGGCCGATGAGTTGACGCCTACGATATCCTACTCAGCGCCACAAGTATAGCACCGAAAGAGAAAAATGAATAGATTTTATGAATCAAAACCACTTTAGAGTACAATAATTCGCAGCAAATATAAGATTAATTTTGAGTTCAAGTTCTATAGGAGTGCACAGAAATAGTATAGTATTGAGAAAATTGCGGCAAATATTCAATGACTGGCCCTTAAAGAGTAGCTTTATTTACGAGATATGATATTTGAAGATAAAATAATTGCTTTTTATCTCAACGTTTAAGTTATGTTAAAATTTAGATTAAATGTCATTTAGTATTACCAGAGATAATGAGATTTGTGTTCTATATTTTTAAGGCAATAATAAAATTAAAGCTATTTTTACTAATTTATTACTCAATTGAATATTGATTTAGCAAAAGCACAGTTTGTTTCGAATAAATTGTGAGAAAATATTTGTTAATTATTTGTTATTTAAAAGTTGACTTACCTTTAGCTCTGACACACAATTGTTCATAAGTGGACGCAATTTGTCTAAAGTCGGTAACAGAGCTGAAGTGGATGTGATTTGTCCAAAGTTTACACTAAAAACAAATACAAATATATCGACAAATGTTTGAATAAGACTTTGAATTCTAAGAAAACGTTTTTGTATTAATAACTCATATTTGTATAAAATTTAGTTTATTTACCGCAAAACAAAACAAATAGATCGACACAAGAGCTCTATTTCCCAATTCCTTTCCAACAGTTCGACCAAAACGTTCAATAAGTTTATTATGTAATTGAATGGTAGAGTCAGAAGAGTTTCTTCCAATTCATTTGATTTTATTCGTCGAAACACTTCCAATATATACCGAAACGGACAGTCAGTTTTGTAGATATTCATCAGCGGATTGGGCGCTGGCCGGAGAGGCAACGGGTGATTGTTCTGTAGACATAACTGACACTTCGCTTCATAATCTGTAATTATGTCGCGTTCCTCAAGAAACACATCCAACGCTTCCATCAGCCGTTCGGCCCCTTTCACTGTTTCGATGGTTTTTTTGGACGGAAGTGCTGTCTCTTTGTTGGTTTCGCCGGCAATAACCGTCTCTTCGTTGGCAAACAGCGAGTCTTCAAACTGTTTCTCTCTTTCAATCTCCTGTTCCTCCTCCAGAACTAGAGGTTCGTCAGACTTTTCCCAAACTCGAAGCGACTTGTCGTGTGCGGACGTCACCACAAACTTTCCGTTGGGCGCGACCGCCATCGCCCAGATCTCCGCCTGATGGCCGTCCAGCACCAGAATCTTCTGGAAGTTATCGGCGTCCCATTCCTTCAATGACTTGTCTTTGGAAGCGCTGAAGAAGTAATGAGTTTTGGGGACAAATGCCAAACACATGATATTGTCGTCGTGTGCGAACACCGACTTATGGCAGTCCCCGAAATCCATTCCCCAAATCTTGATATTCTTATCAGAAGAACCGGTGGCTATGAGTTGGCTGTCGGACGATATGTCCATCGATAAGACGGGAAACTTATGGCCATAGAGTGAGAGAAAGAACTTCAATGTGTCGTAAAAGAAGAGTTTGACCGTTGAGTCGAGAAGAGAGGCCGCAATGAACTTCCCGTTCGGCGACACCCGTACGCACAGCACGCCTTCGTCCATCTGCAGAGTGCGCTTGTGGTCGAGTGCCAGCTGTCGGGTGTTTGTCGACTGATCGAACTGAAGATCAAAGTTCCAAAACTTTACGGTTTTGTCTTCACTTCCCGACACCAATCCCTGCAGATTCGGTGCCAAACATATTGACCAAATCGGTAGTAAATCTTCGGACGCGTCGACCGTTTGTTGCAATTGAGCGGCGCTTATGTCGAAAACCTGCAGTTTTCCTGATTTGGTGCCGACCACGACATACCTATCTCCCGGTGCGAACAGTGCACATAAAGCATATTCAACGCCATCTGTTATCGTAGTAACACATTTACCACTGGATCTATTCCAAACCTTAACCGACTCAGCACTGGCCGACAGTATTGAATAGTTATCTGAACTGAACGCAACAGCTCTTACGTCCGTCCGATGGCCTTGAGTTCGAAGATTGCTGTAAATCTGGGCCGGAATGGAAGGCCTGAATGCATACAATTCGACCGAATTGTCGGTCAAAAGAACAGCGATTTTGCATTCGTTGCCAACCATTAAGACATCACATGATTTCACTTTATGTCCGGTTTTTATTAATTCGAGTTTTTCGATCTCATCCGACAATGTCTTCTCCAAAAACAACTCGTTGTCCAATAAATCCATTTCCGTTTCACTCTTTCTTCGCTTTCGCTCTCTTTTCATACGATTTCGAATCGATTTCTTCATCTCTTCATTGGATCTCAATTTAAAGCATTCAATAGTTGACTCTTTCGAGTGACAAATCAGTATTCGTTCGTTAGGATCGACACAAATATTGGTTAACTTCTGAGTACTTCTTCTCATAATAGATCCATACCGTTCGACAATCAAGATATCGTTATCTTCTTCAATGTCCTCTTCATTGTCATCATCAGCGCCTGTAATGTCTTCTCCTTTTTTAATCTTCAAATTCGCTAATTTCGTTATAAACTCTTCCGAATCATCCGCTTTGAAGACAATATTCCAAACCTTAAGTTCGCTATCATTTGCGCCACTTATTAGTCGGGAGTCGTTGTCGAGGATTACGAAACTCCAGACTTCGCTTCGGTGGCCAATCAGTGTTCGGAAGCAGTGCTGAGTCGTTAAGTCCCAGAACTTTATAAAAGTGTCCTTCGATGAGGAGACGAGGATCGGGTGTTCGGCCATAAACTGGACTTTAGTCACCACTCCTTTGTGGCCCTTCAGGCGAAACAGTCCCGACTCGTTGGTCACATCCCAGACAACTATTTCGGTGTCCTTTCCACCCGAAGCCAGACGTAAGCCGTTTTGATCGAAACAAAGAGCAGTCACTGCTGTCTTGTGTCCCGAAAACGTCACTTTCAATTCGGCCGAATTGTAGTCGAAGAGCCGAACCGTTCCGTCCGCGTGACCGCTGGCTATCAAACCGGTTCGTCCATTGGTGGCCAAAACGGTTACTTCGCTTTTGTTGTTATCGTCGCTCAAAGTGAGGCACTTCTCACCGGTCTTTGTGTCCCAAATAACAACGTATTCACAAACTCCAGTCGCGACCAGCCGTTCCGTCGGCCCGTATTTCGGCGCAAATATGTAATTGATTCCAGCGTTTTGTGAACCAATGCAACCAAACACTTGATTCTGTGACCAACGGAGGTATTGGCGAGTGATTCCCATCTTCTTTGCTGTCAAACAATCGGTTAAACAATTGATTTAATGAAAACAAAACATCGATTCAAATGTTGAGCACATGTTGTCTACAAAGTGTAAACCAAAACCAGTAATACGTTATTTATGTATCACTTTATTCAATAAGTTTAAGTGTGAAAACAATTAAGTACTTTATAAAACTTGATATAAGTTTAATGTTCGTATTTAATAGTACCGAGATTACAAAATGTTAATATTGTTTTAAAACAACAGGTATTTAATTTCCAAACACGTTGTTTGTAGTGAAGCTCTTTAAACATTGATTAGGATTTTAATTTGTTAAATAATTTCAATTATTTAAATTGCAATTTAAATTCGATACTGATGCTTTTACCCAAAATTAAATACAAATTATTTAAATATATTTTAATTTCAATCAGAGTTATTAATGAAAATTAAAGAATTAGCTTTATTTAAATAAATATTTACTTTCTATTTGACATATAAACTGTAATATAGTTAAATTTAAATCGGCTAACCTAGATGCATTGCGCTAGGTAATCTTTAAGTCATTCAGTGGGGTCATTATTGACCAAACTATGACAAATGATGAATTCGGGTTATGATTCCGTTGATTAACATCTCACCCGACCATTGCATTCCTCCTAACGACGGGATTGCTTTGGCATTTCTGACCTAAACCATACGCTAAATGACTTCTTGCGCTAAAAGATTAAATATTTATTCGCATTTAAATTAGATTCCGATTTAATGTTCAACTCTTCTCATCCATCTCTCAAAAAATGATTTTTATTTCACTTCAAATCTAAGCTTTTCATAAAAATATTCGGAAATGTTTTTATCTCTGGTTTTAATCACAAAGAATAAGGAAATAATTTATTGAAAAAAAGTTTTATTACGAATGAATCAAAAATAAGTTTTTGAGTTTGCATTTGAAAACTCGATTTCAAAGTTTTAGGAAATCAATCAAAAATTGTTTATCGTTTGAGTAATGAATTCAGAATTTATTTCTTTTTTTACTGAAAATCACTGATTTATGAATTGGAATGAATAACAAATTAAAATTTTTTACAAATGAAAAAATAAACTCAATTATGGTTTACAGTTATGCTTTAAAAATGCATTTTTCAATAAATTTTGTTAATTTCTCATAAATTCTATGACAAACGGAAAATGTTTTAAAATTTTGTTACAAAAAGTGTCATAAATTGTGACAACAATTGGATTTACAGTCAATTGACGGAATGGGAAGACGAGAGACATTTGTGTGAAACAAATAATAAGTATTCGAATTAATTATCTAAAAAATAATAACTTAAATAAAAAATATATTCAATTTGTTTTAAAAATCTATAATTAAATATAAATATATATTATATGTGTAAACGTAAGGCCCCTCTGGAGTGGCGTTTATACACTAAGAGAGCATTTCATTCGTTAATTGAGTCTCAAATCAATCGAATTGTAAAACAAAATTCAATTCAAATTTTAAATCAATTAAAAACAGAGTTTTTCGACCATTTGTGACAACAATTAAATTTAAGTGTTTTTTCTATTCGATCCATAAAACACATAATTTCTGTTTGTTTTACGGCGTATCTCACGATCACAGACACGAAAAGTGAGTTTAAAAACAATTTTAAAACACATTTAGAGTAATATTTCGCTTCGTTTCCAAACACTCACTCGAAGACCGTTTACTCGAAACCAATTTAATCAATAATTTTAACCATTTTAGTACACATTTTTGTTCTAAAATGTATAGCAAATGTTTAATATAATTTGAGTTATTTTAGATTTTATTTTATTTACTGATACTATAAAAACATAATTTAAAAATCGTTTCAAATAAAGTAAAAAATAATTATTTCGATAAAATGTGTTTCGAGTATAAGAATTTCGAGAGTATTTGACTAATGGTTTCGCCTAAAAGTACTTTAAGTCGACTTATAGTTCGGGTGAAGTGAAGGTAAGTTTTAAGGCTGAAGATCGACGAGAACCCAGGTATACAACTTCTTAAAGACCAGATCAACCAATTTGTAGCGAATATTGTTTATGCCATCGGTTTTATAACGTCTTTTACCGCTGTATAGCTTCTTATATCTGAATCGTTAAAAACAAATTCGATTTTCGATTAATTTATTCAAAACAATGTAATTAATGCTAATTTCAATTCGAGTTAACACTTGAATTCATGCCTTTCGTTAGGGATGACAAGAAATTATGGAAATGAAAGCTAAAGATTGTAAACATTTTCATAAAATTTTCTGCAACTTATCATAAGTTACTTATGGAGTCAATAATTATTCAAATTAAAGGTCAAACTATTAAACCATTTCTTTGAAAAATAAATAAAATTGCGTTCCTTTTAAGGAAATAGAAGTTAAGAATTGGCAAAATTTTTAAATTGAAAAATAAATTAAATTAAAGCATTAAAAAGTGAATAAGTTTTGAGTTTGATTTCTAAGTTTAAAATCAAAATACGATTTAAACATTTTGTATAAAACTGTTAAATACAAAACTATCAATCATTTAGAGAAATGCTATTTATTTCGAAGTTATTGCGAAAAATAATATTTTTCTGAATTTTTATTTTTGAATAAAATTAAAATATTTTCAACGAAAGACTTAATGACTTGAAGAGTGTTATTGAGCGTAAAATCTGAGATAAAAAAAAGTCGAAAATCTCAGCCCTTTTTGATAACCCATTTTGAATATTAAAAAGCAGTTATATTTGTATTTATTTTTCTATTTATTTATCGATTAAAAATGACAGCAATGATAGACGTGAGAGCACAGGTACCCACCGATCGGGATTAGGTGTTTCCCCTCTATGTTTGAGCATTTTATAGCGAGCGATGTTCGCCGAATATCTGCTAATTTTGTAGCCGTAATATCTCACTCTATTGGACCTGTTTTTCAATATAAATATTAAGAATTAATGGAAATAATAAAAAATGAGCAAAAAATTAAAAATCTTGTTATTCTAACACATAAAACAAATAAGTGTTAACCAGAACAAGATATTTAATTGCGTGTCACCAGCACTCACATGTCATCATCCTCTCCGCCCCAGCCTATAATGCAAAGCAATTCGGAATAAATCATTAATTAGAGAAATACAGTTCGATATAACGGTTTGTCTTCAATATACCCCAAAACTCGTTGGAAAAGCCATTAATTCGTTTGAATTGTTCGGTCGTTAGAGCACTCACTCCACCGAATAAGTCCTTATATGGGAGTCTATTGCAGTCAAAAAATTGAAAATAATATTTTAAAAAACATAAATTAGAGATTCAGTAATAAATGTTTTTCAACGCTATTACAACATAACGAGAAAATATATGTTTTGCGTCAATAATACAAAACAATTACATGTAATTCGAAAATAAAATACATTTCTATTGGGAATACTAGTAGTGAATACAAAACAAAAGTATTTATTATAGAAAGTCTATAATAAAGTGTATATTCAAATAGTCTGTATTGTGTAAGACATTGAAATGTCTGGTTAGAACTGGAACAGTAGGTATAATAAATCTTTTTGTCGTACCTGTAGCTAAACTTATCGATCGCCACTGACATATGCCGGGGCTGTTCGGGACAGGTATAGAGATTGCGGTCGTCTTCAGGAATGAGGTCCACGTCATGGAATATAAAGCACTCGAAATCGTATTGTTTGAGTGCTTCCAAATACCCGATGTTCATCAGCTTCGCCCGATTGAACTTTCCGTTTCCAGCCTTTCCACAGAGAGCACGGGTAGGGAGAGAGGGATAGAGAAGAGGTTAGATGAGAGGCACAGAAGCAATCATTCATTATTTGCATCAATCAATTGAATGCTCGAAAACAGTAATAACAGTCAGATATGTATTGTATTCTAATTTATTTTTCTCTCATTTTATGTTTCATTTCATTGTCTTCTTATTCAATGCATTCAATCAATTGCTTATTTGAAATCGTGCCGTCATTTCAGACAATAAATTGTTTTTCAAAATTTGTTTTTTTCTCTCTTTTGTTCATTAGATTTGATATTTGTTTGGTTTAAATACCTCTTCGACTATATATATGCCGTAATCGAGTTGTTGTCTCTCAAGCATCGGATGAATGTTTAATAGGAATGTCCGCAAATGCTCTTCTCTATCACGATATGGTATAACAATCGCCACTTTGTGTCGAGACGTACACTCAGACGGCTTGAACCGACCGCCCGGTTCCAGCTCTGGCAGCCGTTCCTCTAACTTATCGAACGGTGGACTTTCAGTCAATACTTTTAATCGACCGACTGTTCAAATACGAGAAATAATAGAAAAAACACATAAATAATAAATCATTTCAATGCTATCTATTGTTTCTAAAAATAATCTGATATAACATTCAGAATATAATAGAAAAACAAATCAATATTTCCTATAAAATCTCAAATACATTGTTTGCATCAAAAAAGTGAAACACTTTTGAAAAATCTGCCGATTATCTCAAAATTCTCTCTCAATCTGTTCTAAATATCTTTTTGTATTATATTTTTAGAATAGATTTTTAGGCTATCTATAAGTTAGAAGTTGTCTGAAAATGTTTAGATTTTAATATCTAAACCAAATTCTTTTAATCCGTATTGCCATCACTGGCCCAATAGGCGGTAACTCAATCACATTTGGATCGATTGAAAGCCCAGAAATATAAGATTTATTATTTGAACGGAATTTCAATCAAAATAATTACTTTAATTCCCATTTGTTAGTCAGAGACTAATTCAAAATATTTTTAATATCAAATAGAGAGCAAAACACTATTAACCCCAATATCGACAGATTTTCCGAATACTTCACAATCAATGAGAGAATGGGATTTCAAAAAAAAAATTCAAATCCCAATACAAATAGGTTCAGCACAAAAAAAAATTATTTAATTAACTTAATTACAAAAATCTATGGGCGCTATCGGCTCAAGGATTGGAGCGATTGGAGGGCAGACAGAGAACGTTAAAGAATTTGTGTTAAGAAAAAAATTAAAATTAAAATATTCGCGAATTAGTCGTGTATTTGACTATTAATTTAGTTAATTAAGTAGAGCATAGAATAGGGACTTTGGCTTTGAAAACAATTCGGCATTTTTTGCTGGTTTTACAATTCAAAGCATTTCTAATTAATTTTAGATAAAAAAGTAATACTAATAATGAGGTATTGAAACAATTGAAACAATTATATTAGTAATTATAAAAAATAATAATTAAAAACAAATCAAATAATTAATACCGAGTTTTGGCGGTATTAGTGGACATAAGTCAGGACTAGAATCACTTGTGTTTAACGAATCGTTAATTAGAAACTTAATTATCGGATCAGTGGCCGACTCGGTCTCCGAACCATTAGTCGGGAATATAGATCCGGAGTTACTATTAATCAGATCTAAAGTTCTTCGAATATCACTATTTAATGTATTATTACTATTAGTTATCAATAGTTTTGTTGAATTAATACTAAATTCGCGCCGAACTGTCGGCTCAACCAAACGGCTCATTATGTGATGTTCGGGTGAAGACGACACGAATGAAGACCACTGGCCGATGACTGGATTGGCCAGCGTTTGACTAACTGTCCACTTGTGCCGATAGGCCACAAAATTAGCCGTAAATTGCATTAATAGGAACACAATTACGATCGCAATCAACAGTTTATAACAATTGGGTCGACAGGACAGCCAATTAGGTGTGGGTGAAGACACCCGAACTGGTCGGTCGGCCGCCGATCCCCCAATCGGGACATACGTCGGTCTACTGGTCGAGAGAACTTCGGCCAACATATTGTCGGTTCGGTTCCGAGAATTTGTGGTCATATATCAGCTCAACATTAAGTCTTCAATTGATTTCAACTTCTAATCAGTCGATGAAAATCAGATCATTTGAAGTGAGGATTAAATGGATTATAAATACAATTAAAACTATATTTTAGACATAATTTCAGATAATATCTAATGTTTTGATCGGATTTGTCGTTGTCTTCAAAAACACATTTGAATAACGGATTTGTTGTTGTTTTCGGAGATGAGACGAGAATTGAGTTCAAGTGTTGGACTTAAGGCGAATCTAAACACTATTTTCGTATTTATTTACTTCACTTCTCGTTGTTGTTGTACTGCTATTAATGGCTTTGCAATACTGACTATCAGTTTGTCGACTCAAGTCCTAATTTAATGATTTGTTTTCTGATTACGAAAACCAATCATTGGTTCGGAGACTGTATTTACGCCATTATTAACACTGTTTTCAATAACACATATGACTTGAATAGCAATGAAATGAATTACTCAATACTCGGATCAGAGTCTCAATAGTGTTATGTTTTTGCTTAACGTCGAGACTCTCACGCATTGCTAATACATATTATTTGAGAGACTCTCTCTGTCTCTCAGTCTCTCTCTCCGTCTCTCCTCACTGTGTTTGGAGCACAACATACAGCGCACACATGCAGTCGAGCACTGATACAAAACGCTGGTTAAGTGCAGACTCGGCCTAACTGTGCATTTCGGGTCTGAACTGGCATTTGCGTCGAAATGCATTTGGGTTTCTCTCAGCCCAATACGCATGACTCGAGTCTGAACTGAGTCGGAAAACTGGCTTTTTATTAGTGGAACTGATGGACAACAACTTGTTTTCGAGAAACTATTTCTCGAAATTGTGTCCATGTCTTCAGGCCTCATATGTTATGTCACTTTTCCTTCTTTTTTTCTTAAATAATTTTGTCGTTTTGTTTCGCTTTTTCTCATTTTGTCTATCATTTGCAAACTTTTTTCTAACAATTGGTTTCGACAGAAAAAGTTTACTTTTTTTTCGTATCGATAATCAATTCTCGTTTTGAATGAATAAACTTTTTATTCAAGTCTGAGGTTTTGGGTTTGAATTTGTGTTTTTTCTCTTTTTTTTATATAAACTTTGTGAACACTTTATGTCTGAATAAAATGATTGGAATTTTATTGGACTTTTTTTTCATAGAATTTTTGATAGAAAAATGTTTCCTTTTTTCTTCTGATAATTATCTCTCAATTCGAGTGTATGTTTGGATATGATATTCAATATTTTTGTTCAATTTTTTTATAGTTTTTAGTTATTTGTTTGGTTTTTCGAAATTGGTTTTCAAACTTATTGAAACTTTTTTTTGCAATCATTTCTCTTTCCTAAAAATGTGTCGACTTTTATGTCTGAAAAAATGATTGAATATTTGAATGATTTTTTGTTGTAGTCTATTATATCATAAATTTTATTTCTTGTGTTCTCTTCAACTCTTCTTACAGAAATCGGTTCAAAGAATTTGAGTGAAAAAGGATTCAATATTTTTTGTTTTATTCCTTTTTAATGTTTTATTCCGCTTCGCATGTATTGAAAAAGTTATAAAAACTTTTGATTTTTCTTTTGAACTGAAAAATTGATTGCATTTTAAATGCATATTAAATACTATAATTCAAAAAACATATTCTTATTGAATAGATAATAATCTAAATACAAGTTTTTTCTAATTTATAAGTTTTAAATTGCATTTAAAATTATTAATATACTATAATTAGACAACATTTCTCAGACATTACAGCTATTGATAGCAAGTTTTCACTATTTTGTTCTTTTTTTCTTAATTTAAAATTTTAATCATTAATAAGAAACAAAATTTTTTGAAGAGTTTATTGAATGTCAATACTCACCGAAAAAGAGATAATTTTTGAGTTTCAAACTTTGATAAAAGTTAGAGACGAATAAAATTTTATTTTTTATGAATTAATTAAACGAAAATCTAATTTGAATTTTATATTTGAAACGAAAAAGAAAATTAAATTTAAAAAATCTTTTTTTAAGTTTTTACTGAATTATTTATTTTACAGTAGTTTTTGGTATATAATTAAAGTGCGAAACACAGAGTAATTGTGTTTTCAGTTTTTGATTCCCTCTCTCCAGTCAAACAAGAGTAGAGAAAATATTAATCTATAAATAAAAAACACTAAGACTTGGTATGAAATAGGAAAACCTTTTTTATTATTCGTTATGTTAGAGTGAATTATAAGCGAAAGTTATTTTTTATTATTTATTTTGTAAGTCATTTTACAAAAGCACTTAAAGTTTGACGTTTTGTTCATATGTGGCATAAATGTGAAGATAAAATAAATGAATTAGAGATGAAAAGGAAATTTTTTATTACTTAATGATTCAAATCCATTATAATAAGGTCAGTAACATAAGGTCGTGAAGAATAGGAATTAATTTATTGCTTAAATCACTTTTGATGTGTTGTTGTGTTTAAAAAACTTAAATCTCCTATAGATGTGCTAATGAACCAAATATTGGATTCGAATTATAAATATTAATATTTAATATATTTTTCCGATAGAATGACTGCATAAAGAATTTTACCCGATATAAATTATGAGCTCTTCTTATATTGATTTAAATTGTCTTTTTTTTGTGTAATGTTTTTGAAGTTAATATTTAATTCATAAGCACTTTCTTCATATGGAGAAAAATCTTTATTATTAAAGAATTTCTTGAATTTTGATTTTAAATTTGATTTTTATAACAATTTTTAAAAAGCCATCGAAGAGAAAGTGATTGAAAACAACTTTCAACTTTTATTTTTTGTTTTAAAATTGTTTCTTAAACTAATGTATTGGAAAACTCAGTTGTTTTTTGTAGAAAATAGTCTTCATATAAGATTATTTCAGCTTTTCTTTTAAATTTTTTGTTATAATAATGACTTTTTGAAGTGTTTTTTGTGATTCGAAAAAAACTTTTCAATACTTTTTCTCATTTGATGAGACATTGAAGAGACAGTAAATTTAGAACCACTTGGGCTCTCATCAAAGTGAAACTCACGAAACATTATACATTATATAACTTATAAGAAGTTTAAAACATTTCAAAAGATTATGTTTTGTTTAGTTTGACAGACTCTCTCTCTCTCTCTCTCTCTCTCTCTCTCTCTCTCTCTCTCTCTCTCTCTCTCTCCCCTCTCACTCAAACCCATAATTTTTATCTCAAAAGTATAGAATATTTCGTTTGTATTAACGACTCGAACGACAAGAGACGCGAAAAAAGCTAGAGTGAAGTGAAAAGTGAAACATAAAATGAAACGACACTTACATTCCATTCCTTCCAGTCTTGTGTCACTTTCAAAGGCAATCCGTCTCTCGACGTCTATCCGATAATAACCATAATTACTAAAAAAAGTGCACAACTTTTTTAATGATAGCATCGAATCTTATAAAAACAAATTTTTAATTTAAACAAAAATTTGCCTTGCATATAAAAAATTACAATCTTGCATCGATTTTTATTCAAAACTGGCCCGGAATATAAGATTTCAAACTTTATTTGACAACAGGATTTAGTTTTCGAATAATTTTGTTCTTAAATCCTAATTTTGTTGCGGGGAATAAAAGGAACAGGTGCATAAATTACATATTTTTTTAATATGCTCAAAGATTTATTCATATTAGAATTTGACTTAATGGCATACATTAAAATATTCCTTGTTTATTTTGTACTCTTTCTCGACTCAAGTTTTATAGAATGCGTTTAAACATTAAAGTCTAGTCCCGGCTCTCCAAAGGCATAGCTATTTCAACAATAAAAATAAACTATTCTATAAAATAGCAACTAATTGCAAATACCAGGGCTTAGTTTGAATTTTAATTTAGGTGCTATCACTAAGGTGATTGAAGACGCAGGTAATTTTAAACTTTTATTTTATTCATTGCCCAGTTCGTCTTATATCGTGACTCGAAGTGAAATTAATAAGTTCTTCGGAATAGTTATCAATTATTTTTTGTTTTCATCGACTAATCAAAAATGAGATAACATTTTCACTTCAAATCGTCTTCACTATAAACGTTGAAAAACCGTACGTTAGATAACAGTTGCCATAACTTCAACCATAAGTAATATATTTTTCACACATAATGTCTGCGAATTGGGAGAAAAATTAATTATCTTTGAAAGTCTTCCGAACTAAACAAAAAACTATTTTTAGATTAATTAAAATTATTTAAATAATTGAAAAAAAATTTCTAAGTTTACTAACGCATCAAAAATTTTTATTTTTTGGCAAAAAAGTAAGTTTTAGAGTAAGTGATAGCTTTAGAAGAAATAAGAATTTAAAGCATAAGTATCGTTATGGAGAAGAATCATAATAAACAAAAAGCCATTCGAAAAGTTCAATGACTTTACGTGTATTCTTGTGCGCTGTGCACCGGATTTGTCACGTAAAATAACAGATAATCTGCTGGTGTTCTCGCACATACATGTAGTCTAATGGCATAACCACACCATTCAGACATAAACTAGAGTTTGGCCAACACTTCCAGTGGCAGAAAAAGACTCAACGACTTCACATAAGCATTGATTTTGTAGAAATTTTTTGCTATAAAAACAATCGTTTGTGTTCTCGAGGGAACTCAACTCAGAGCCGATCATTACTTTATGCAATAAATTATTGTAAAGTTATATTTGGAAAACCTCTTTTCCTTTTTTCCAATATTTGATTTGAAAACATTTATTGTCTGTTTCTTAAAAAAAAGAGTAGTCTTTCAGACACTCTTCTCGGAGTTTATTCGTTGAAAACTATTGAATAAATCGGCGAACAATTAGTAGACATCAATCAATATCTTTGTTGCAAAGATTATTTTTATATAAAACGGATGAAATGTTTTTTTTTGCAGTTCTCGTAACCATATATTTCTCAAAGGCATTGAAACCTTTTTTCCGTACATTTGATTGATATGTGAACGGAACGGCACCCAAACATATCACAATTCACAACAACGCCCAGAAATCACTAATTTTTTCTCTTAGTATACATGAGTTTTCTGTTATTAACATTTTATTCAAAATTTTTATTTTTGGTTGTATTCTATTTTTTGCTGACTAAAAAGGATGTGCAAGGTAACATTGTCGAAGGTGCTGCAATGGATTAGTGTCAAAAACATTAATCTTTTGTTTTAAGCCTAGCATAACATTATATAAATGTTCAATAAGTTAGCATTGAGCATTTTTTATCATAAAAATAATGTTGACATAAATTTTGACTTAAGGTAATACTTTTTTGAAGCCAAACATATTTGAATATATATTTAGTTTAAAAAATACATTTATATAAAAATCTCGATTTATCGTAACATTAGTTTTACATTAGGTTTACATTTAGAGTACAATACTATTGTACGGAAATGTGTTAAAAGTTATATTTCATATGAAATACATTAGTGAATCACTAATAGTATATATCAGATCCATTAAATGCAGGAAATATTTATTATTGCATTAATACATTGTTACAGCATATTTAAAATTAGTGACATTGCTTAATTTTAAGCTTAAAATTAATATAAAACGAATCAACAGGTGAAATTGAGACTAATTTTTTATTTGACACTGACAGCAATTAATTCTTAATATAAAAAATCTTGAGGCTATAAAATTTTAAATATTTAAAAAACTTTCTCAGAGCAATTTGAAGCAAATGCTGTATAATTGAAAAATTTTCACGTCATAAATATTTTGATTATTACAAATTAGCTTTAATAACTGCCCTGCACATAATCCTATTTTTGTGCAATCCACCCTGCACCTTCTTTTGTGTAGTGCAGAAAGTCCTGCAACAAATGCATAATTTTTTTTGATATTCTGGTTCACAAACATTGTAATTATGAAGCGCTTCATAAATATAAAATTGTTGGCTTCGAAACCACTCTTTTAGGGTTGTGTTTCATCCGCACCAGTAGTTTTGACAATGAAAAAACGGCTCTAAATATTATAATTTAAAATTTTTTGCTTTCCTTTTTTTTACTAGTTATTCGTTGAAAATTTTTAGACTTTTTTATTTTAACAATTGCTGTAATAATAATAATCACAACTCTTTGGTCGTCAATAGTCTCAGTCATACTCTTCACTAAACCATTTTGATGTACACTCTTTGAAATCAAATCAAACGTTAATTCTAGCCTAAAATTTAGGCTAAAAATTATTTTCTGCTTTTTATATAATAGATTTTCTTCTCTGTTTAAAATCATAAGTTTTTGCTCAACCTTTGGCTTAAATTTCATTTTTTTTTCAATAATATTCTTACTTTTATTTTCAAGTCTGTCGTGAATTCAGGTTTTTTTTCTGTATATGAATTATACAAATGGTTAGCTCTTTCTGAACAACCATTTCTATGAAAACAATTTTTCAACTTTAGATTTAAATATCATTTTTTATATATAATGGAAATCAAAACTGATGTAAATCTGTCGGAAAATGAATGTCAAGTTCAATATCTTATGTAAAGAGAAAATAATTCAAAAGCAGAAAAAATTGTTTTCAAAATATGACTGTAATTACAACAACAGAAAAAAATAAGAGAAAATTGTAATGAAATTTATGCCATATATGAGTTGGGAATGAATTTATGGTTTCAAACAAAACAAAACGTCTAATAAATTCGTGAGAACCCGAATA
>JAQIYC010000016.1:0-29359 GCA_034699545.1 Porobelba spinosa
ATTGGCACATATCAATTAATGTATGTGCTTTGAGCTTGGTGTTTTGTACAGTAAAAGTGCTGCTAAGATACCTGAATTTGGTTCAATTTAATTGCTTATAATTGGGTTTACTTTTTAGGTACTCAACCGTTGAATTAGAAATGGCATCATTTGAACGCATTTATATATATTGCGTATAAAATGTTAGAATTATAACTAAATTTTAGCATGATGCTACATCTACTGTCAATTATTCTTACGCAAGTAAAATATTTTAAACTATGTCTACATTTTAAAATTGTACAACTAAGATTTTTTAAACCAATCAAATAGATTTAACCACTTTAAAAATCGACATCCGATAAAGGGCTGCCGAACTAACTTCCAGCCCTGTATGCCAGCTGTGAAATGTACCTGTGCTGCTCTTTGCTCGTTAGCCGTTTAAGTTGTTAGATCGGATCAATGCGAGTGTTGGCCAACTGGAAGGAAAGCTATTTATCTTCTCATATAAGGCCTAAACAATAGACAACTGGAAATAATGCACTTTATAAGTGTCAGCGTTTACTACTCCTGACCGCTCAATGGGATCTAATATTTAAGAAATTAGTCGAAGCGTGCATTCAATTGTTAGACTAACTATAGATATGTGTTATTTGTAGGCATTCTCTTATGATTGTTGGAAGTGTTTGGAGTAATTGTTGCCGTTTTTGGGTTCGTTTCGAAATCGAGAGATAAGGCGAACAGAACTGACGATAGAGTGACTGAGAAAACAGAAAACCGTGATTTCGGTGAGAAGTCGGGAAGAGAGAGAACTCACTCGGGGAGAGAGAGAGAGAGAGAGAGAGAGAGAGAGAGAGAGAGAGAGAGAGAGAGATCATAATTTGGTTTGATCCAGCTGCGAAAGTTTGCAATTATATAGCAATCAAGCGAATTATAACGCCTCAAACCCACTATTTATGCCATTTATGCCAAAACAAAAGATTCGGTGCAAAAGAATTTTATAATAAAAAACTGTTTTATCTCTTCATATCAAACACCGAAACATTTTTGGTAATAACACCGAAATGAGCCGAAAGTGCACTTATTTTTAAATAGATTTCTCTTTCGAAACGATTATTCAAAGCACTCACTAAAGGGATATAATTTGAAGAATGAACTCAAATATTAAACATTTGGTTAATATGTGTTTTAAGCGCTTTTCTCCTCTCAATCGTCCGAAAGGGAAAACAGTATTCGAAAAAAAAAATCATTTGTTAGTAAATTAGACGAATGTAACGATTGTAGCGATTGGTAACGATTAGGTCCTTACAATAGCAGACCTAAAAAGGGTGGGTCAGAGAAGTTATGCAAAATATGTTGAGTGCGTTGTGAAGCGCATTATTATAATATTGCATTATATGGCAATCCCAGTAATTATTATGCCCTGGTGAAATGCAGGTGTCCTAATGGCAAGCACTGCCTCACCATTAACTCTATGAGACAACTACTACTGCCGGCACAACTAGCACAGGCAGCTCTGCAGCGCTGGCAGCGCTAGTATGTGTGCACAGAGACGAGCAAATGAACAAATGAACGAATGAACAAATTGCAGAACATGAAAGAGAGACAATTTTTGGGATAATTTGTGTCATTATGGACCTTAAGGCCGGCTCCCACTACAGCCGTGCCCATTCCATACCCATTGCATACCCATTGCATACTCATTGCATACCCAGGCATACCCTACACAAGTGCATAGGAGGGTCTTTAGGAGGGCCTGAGAAGGGAAATGTTATATAATTGACAGGATTATAGTCATAAGCAATATAATGAGGTAATGGATGTAATGCCTATTTGACGGTATTGTGAAGACTGTGAAGACTGTCATTAGACAGCAATTAGATCATCGGATCTGATGAGCCAAACGTCAAAATCTAGTGATTAATCGCATTTTCCGATCTCTAACCACCAATTTCGACCACTTGGCCATAACGGTGCGGAACCCAAGACAACAACTCTGCCCAACACTAGCAGACATTGTCAAGCACTCCACAGGTCAGGGGTCAGGTCAGTCAACTAATTCACAAATATGTGATCTCACGGATGAGTCCCAATCAGAAAAAGACATTTAGAGGAAAGACATCGCAGACTGCATGGCTTTGACTCGTAAACGAGCGCCTAATGTCACCCTGGAGGTGCTCTCGGCCAAACACCCAACTATTTCGTTACTATTTTATTGTATAATTATTTCTTCAAAACAAATTCCACTTTCGATATATCCGAACAAATATTTTAACGTTTACTCAGAAAATAATTTACTGATAATTAAAGAGCAATTAAAACAAAAGTCAATCGAAAAGTAATTATAATTAGTCTTACTTTGAATTCCAATGAATTGTTTGAGAAATTAATTGTCAAAAACTTGAATATAAAAAATATCGAAATTTAATTAAAAATATAAACAGTTTTATTCACAATCACAGAAATGCAACAATTTTTGTGAATACAATCATATTTTCGAATATATAAACAAAAATCTCACAAAACATATCATTTAGTGATAACTGGTTTCACATCGTCTATACGCCGGGAGAGCGACGCGAGAGTTGTATAACTCATGTCATCATTGGATTGTTGGGTTGGATGTAGTGGTGGAGTGAATAGAATATGGCGGCCACAACAAGAAGGCATCGGTTCAACACTTTTTCTCAAATAAATTGTTTTTTATCGCAATTTGTCGTCGTGTGAGACACGGGCTGAGGAACTAGTGATCGGAATGAGAGATCTGGAGAAGTGGAGGAACAGCCATATGATGAGAGCGTTGGCGGACGAATGGAAGCCTTATGGCAGAGAACACAGCGTTTCTTGTATTTGAGTTTTAGTAATTATATGGAAATTCTCTCTTCATCTGCATTGCAATTCGGTAGAGCCAGCGCTGGCAGAGCTGGCATTGAGCGCCGGGATAATTATCGCGTTAATATGGATCATCATTGGAAAGCGGGTCGACTTACCAGTGCTCGTTAAGTGCGATGGAATTAAAGCAGTGGAGAAAGCACTTGGAATAAGTGACAGAATATATTCGAACCGAGCTATGAGGCATGCCTTCGCCCAACACACACACCAGTGCAGACATCCTATCCTTCATTTACAATCTTTGCAGAACTGAATATAAATTTTTCCTCCTATTGCACACTGGGCTCACACAGAGAGCCAGAGCCGGCACTACTGAATAAATTTCTACTCTATATCAGACTTGTGTTGTGTATACAATATATAATATATGCGACCCTTTCGTACTGTTCTGTTCGGTGCTGTGGATGTGCTGTTGGATGTGCTTTGGCTTAGCTCTCAATTCGATCAAAATCTTCATATAATTTAATAAAATCTTTTTGTTTCTGATAATATATACAAAACATTAAAACCAAATATCGATTGTTAGGCAATCGTATTCTGGTGTCTCTCCCAGAGCTCAGTATTGTTCCGAAAACAAACAGAATATCATCACTGGATCGCAAAGTCAGACGATTACGACTACAGTATTCGCTCGAAACACAGCTTTTGTGTTACAGAAATAATAAGTGAGTTGAGCACAGGCTAACACAGCTTCGTATTTACATACTTGTGCTATGCATTCAACTCTCAATCTCTCGTATTATTGTATCTGAAGAGAGAAAAGAAATAATAATATGAATTATAACTTAAGCATAATTTTAATAATAAGGTGTATATATTCGGCAATACATTTGTGTTATACCAAAAGCCAAGCCCTCGAACATTAAACAAAATACAAATTGCAGTTATTTAGTGCTATTTTGCTAAACAAGGTATAAGATATCAATAAGTCTGCAATCAAACCAAAAAACTAAACTAAAACTAAACCGAAACCGAAACCCAAACCCAAACGCAACTAAATTAAAGTCTTATTGGCTTTGAGGCTAAGTATTAAAAAACGAAACAAAATGCGTTCAAAATATCAATGTTATTAATGACCATTTAATTGATTGCACTCTAAGACCTGGCTCTCACTCGACAACACGATTGGCTGATGTCTAAAAATTGTCGAAATTAACGATAATTTTATTGTCGATAAATTTAAAATCTATTAAATTCGATTCGAGACAACTCTTGCTATTATTTGATAGATTCAGTTCAAATCATATGATTACTAAAGTTTATTATATAATAAATGCGTTTATTTTCGATATAATAGTTATAATTTGTATCGTTTGTAGCGCTCGGAAAGCGTGCATCAGATCAGAGCCCAAACACATTCCTCCCTTTAATCATAACAATTGACTGTAAGGTCCGAACTCTTCATTTGTTTCCCTGATTGCAGACCGGCCTCTAATATGGGTATCACTCAAATAATAATACTTTTGTGTTTAGAGACCTATCATTTGATAGCAATGAGAACTATCATTGAAATTAGTGATATCACGATATTCGGCGTTTAGTCAACACTCACTCGCTTTTTGCCAAAACATAAAACATTCGCTGCTTTTCACACAACACTACATATTAGGCTATTATTTCTCTAACATCAGTCGCAACAATATCGGCTTAATTTCGATTTTATTCTAATTCAAACATTTTTATTCTTAACATTTTTAGATAAACAAAATTCAAAATTTGTATAAATGTTTGGCCATAGAGTGTTTGGGCGCTGTCTAAATAGCCCTGAGCACTTCCTAAATGTATGACAAAATTAAAGTGTTTTGAAAAAGAGAGGATTTTTAATCTAAAAAAATATAAACATTGTATAGCTTTGAGTATAAAAATTTAAGTGAAGTTTAATGTCATAGCAATTGAATTGTTATTTTTACTAATATTCAAATAAAAATTAATTCAATTTCTATCGCAAATGAGTTGAATAACAAATCAAAATAATATACTTTTGTATAATAGAGAACAAGAATAAGCAGTGAATTAATATCATATAATATGATATAATATGAGAATATAAGTCAATTGCAATCATAAGTGAACTAAAGTCTGCGTACGTTAATGGAACTGATATAAGGTGTGGCCAATCCGGCCATTCTTTGTGCTATTTTGATGAATACTGATTAGTGAACGACATATCGAGGCAGAGCTCTGTTTGCCTGCATTTTCTCCAAAGTCATTCATCATCGAAAATATTGTAAAAACTATAACAATGTTTGATATCGTACTAAAAAGTTTCAATGACTTCAATGACGTACAGTTACGGTAGCGTTCGGTTTCATTTGGGAGGACTGGGAGGGAAGTTATGTCACACGCTTTGGATGATATGATTGATGTGAGTGTGAGTTATGCCAACTATGATATGGAGATAACTGTTCGATAGAGGACACACATTACACACATTGATGTCGAGACAAGAGACAAGACAACAGACACAGCGCTGGCCATACACTGCAGTAAAGCGCCAGAAGAGCACAGATAGCGAATGAGTGGATGAAGAGAATGTCGAAGAGCTCGGACACAATGGAATCAGAAACCGAGTTATTATAGATAGTTATCTATTTGTGAAATCGAAGCCCCGATGAGAGTAACCGAACCTCTTTAGCGCCCTGTCATTTAGACTGTGCCCTGCAGTGGCCCTAATGATTGTCAAATTACGATTCGCCACAAATGGCATTCCTTTCTTTTTAACAGCTTTTGATTCGCACTGTTGTGTGCGCTTCGGTTCGGCTCTAACTTAAACATAATTTATTTGGTTTTGATAGCAAAAGCCATCACATGATCGGTCATATTATTTCATATTATTTATATTTTAGAGTAAAGCGAACTCGAGAGCTATGTTAGCAAAGTTAGCCCAAACCGAGAGAATAGTTTTGAAATAGTAGTGCCACACATGTGACTGATTGTTAGTGTAGTGACGATTTCACACTCGAAAACCATAAACCAAAAGCCAAAACATGATTCGGCAAACTCTGGTCGTTAACGATCGCATTAAAATAACATTATTAAAATTTTGGCGTTAAGGCAGTGCACAGGGAGTGCAGAGAGTGAAGAGAGAGCACAGCACACGATAACTGCAAAAAATTTATATATTTTGAGCCCTAATACCGAACCAACAGTAATGACATGCAAACGCCAACAACACACCCGACACACCATTCTTGACATTTTAGCTAATCTGACAAAAAATATGTAACCGAACGAACCGAACGAACACTGTTCGCAACACAATATTCCTACACAAGCACTGGCTTCCAGACTGTGCTCTGCCAGGAATGGACTTTTACAGGAGACTACTGTTCCTGCAATACATCTCTAATCACTGTTTTCTGGCGTTTTTCCCAAAAAATCTCCAAAAGTTAATTCAATTTTAATTATAGTTTTATAACTTTATCGATATTTTTCAGCTCAAGTTTTTTTGTGAATTTGAAAAAGCATTGATTGAATTAAATGAGAAAACAAATTATGACTGAGTTTTCTAACTGAGTATATCGAACAGGAATAAGAAATTGGGTTTTGTTTGTATTGAGTGTCGGGAGTGAGAGAACAGTATTATTATTATTATCCGTCAAAAGATTGAATCGATTCTATTGGCGTTAGTTTAAGAGCTGAAAAATTTGTGTCCAATTTATTTCTAAAAAGTTTTGGTCTAATTCTTTTGGGAACCGAGAGATGCGATTCTGTGCTGTCTATGAATTAAATGCGAAATGTGTTGAGTTTAGACGAGAAGAACTGAATTCCTGGTTTCAATCAATTCTACTAAAGTGAACTCAACTCACGAAGGATTTCCTCCTTTAAAATCAGCACTGAGTGAGCCGGGAGAGAGAGAGAGAGAGAGGGGAGGGAGAGAAAGAGAGAGAGGGAGGGAGAGAAAGAGAGAATGAGAGAGAGCAGAGAGAGAGAGAGAAGAGAGAGAGCAGAGAGAGAGAGAGGGAGGGAGAGAGAGATAGAGAGAGAGAGAGCAGAGAGAGAGAGAGCAGAGAGAGAGAGAGCAGAGAGAGAGAGAGCAGTGAGAGAGAGAGCAGAGAGAGGGGGAGGGAGAGAGATAGAGAGAGAGTGAGTGAGAGAGAGCAGAGTGAGAGAGAGAGAGAGAGCAGAGAGAGAGAGCAGAGTGATGCAGCTGTGCCGCATAGCACACTAACCATTTCTAATTCATAGTCTATTCATAGTACGGGGCCTACCATTAGAGCAGTTATGCTTCGCTCGAAAGTTGGAAATGAGCTTAAATTCGAACAAAAGGTTGAAAAAGCAAAACCGTATATACCGTCGAATATACCGAATGGAACGAGAGATTGGAGAGTGTGGAGGGAGTGGAGAGAGAGTGCGAGCGGGAGAGCAAGTCTGTACGAAATCCCCTGGGTGTTTTTCATGCAAATTGAGCTCTCGTTGCAGAAAAGTTGGGAATTAAATTTTACAGAACTGTTAGTATCAAAACATACTGGCGTTAAGTACAGAATATACCAGTGCTGGCTATGAACGCAATCTAACTTTCCTGTTGTACGGATACCGAAATACATATAAGTTATTCAACTTTATATACCATCGAGTGTTGCAGTAATATTGTCTAAGTTTTACTTTCACTTTGATATATACTAATGTCGACATCTATTTCCTGTCTTTCTATGCTTTCATTTCTCTACTCTTTTTTCTAAGTTTGCAAAAAGTTTAAAATATTTGTTGAAAACAACATTTACTAACTTTTCAATTCTATAGTCATTCGTAACCATTGATATAGTTATGAAAAGAAGTGAAAATTTAGCGAAAAGAATAGATGATAGAAAAGAAAAGTCTAATCGAATAAAGAGAAGAATATGAGAGAATTGAAGACAAATATAAATATATATATATATATATATATTTTTTAAAAAGGATCGAAATAAAGTTAACTTTACTTTATTGCAACTTTTCATGGCTTAATCGTCATTATAAGAAAAAGTGTTTTCACTCAAACAATCCGCACAATCAGCTCTGGATAGAGCTATATGAGCTCTAATGCAATTACCCTATTTTGATGTCCATTTCTAGACTGGTTTGGGCGCAAAGTTGAAAATTTGAAAAAATCTATAAAAATAAAAACCAATTCAAAGCTGTTATATAATTCTGAAAACCAAACAATATTTTATTGTAAAATGTGCTCATTTTTTGGAGCCATCGTTAAAAGTTAAATTGTCAAAATGTGGTTTAACAGCAGGAGCTGCCAGTGCTAACAGAGCTAACAGTTCCAATAGAGCAGTAGCACTAAAGCCAGTTCGCGACCAGTTTGAGCGCCCATAAGCAAAGATTAGTTTAGGTTTTGGTGTTGGGGTTGTCTGACAGAGAGCGAGAAGAGAGAAAGAGGGGACGGATTTGATTTGGAGGGGAATCACACAAATATATATTTATATATTTAGTCTGCGCTCTCTGTGCTCTCTGTGCTCTACATTGTTAGGCATCGCCTGTTATGCTGTAATACGACTGCAAACGCGGTTATGCCTTATTCAGGCGCAACGGGCACACACAACATGACACCTTCAATAAAACGCATCCCTTCCACATATTCGGCGATAATAAGCCTGAATTAAATCCAGTTATCCTTTTGCTCGCTCTCCCGGTTCTCTCGACACAAGAATAGAAGTGTTGTGTTCTCTACAATACCTCAATATTAATGCGTTTGCGTTTGAATCAAAATTTATTATTAGCCTAACATTGCCTTAACATTAAATTTCACTCGTATTCTCGACTAACGCAACACATCAACCAATGTTTGATTTTAAGTCTCAGTCAGACTTTAAGCAATTTTTTTATTTTTCAATTCTTTATTATTTAAATTCATTTTTCAATTGAATGCTTGCGTTCGGTTCGCTATTATATCTGATTACAACACATTCATCACCAGAACTGCATTCCTATTGTTTATGAATATTTGTTTATTTAAGATTAAATTTAATTATTTATTGCGAGCGCTGTAGAGCTCGCTTTAAGAGTGAAAGAGTGACAGAGTTTATATGAAAATGAGACGAAAAGAGTAAATTTGAACAAAGATAGAAAATTACAATTATATTATTATTGACTTTTAAGGAAGTTTTCAATTTATTCTCTTAACTCATTCAAAGACTGTATTTCACAACACAGTACTGTTTATACATCCATCTCATTCACGGAACCTATTCCGGGCCCAAACACACACACCGGTCGCACCAGCGCTAACATACGCGTGAAATTGTCCCACAATTTGACAATTTGTTATTGAATTTTTCATTCAATAAAAACTACTGCATGAATGGAAACAGTAGTTGTTATTCGCAATAATGTGCAATAATTTTGTCGATTTTCTTTACGACTCTTCACTGTCTATAATATTCTTTACATAACATGTAATTTATAAACGATAGAACTCTTATCGATATATTATTCTTCTGGTATTCAATGCACTCTCTCTTCCAAACAGTGGTAATAAGTTTTAAACTATGTCTGAAAGAGTCATAAATTAAAAAATTTTCTAAAAGCCTAAAAAAGACTATTAAGGGGAGAGAGTCTGGGAGTAGTGTGGAAAGTGAAGTTAGCACAGGGATGGTATGTGATGGTTGCAGTGCTGTGTGGCTGCATTCGCATCAACACCTCCTCTCTGTGCGCTCTGTCTACGATTGTCTGTCCTATTGAAAGGCAATGCGAGTAATGCCAGTCCCTATTGATGGGAGCATTTTGTTTGACCCGACGGCACATCGGGACGGGACCAACAATAGGCGCTATTGTTGTTAGCATTTTCAACACATGGTTAATATATTATTGAGAAATTGAATCAGGGATTGCACATACAGTACGTACAGTACATACAGTCCATACCGTACTGTGCAGTACATCACACACTCCGTCCAAATTAGTATTACTCATGTGGAGAGTGCAGACAATTTGCCTTTCATTTCAATCTAACAAAAGTTGCAATTGTGACCGAAATAAATAGTGACACTTCCCCTACCCGGCCGTACCAGCCATACAGGCTTTGAAATCGTAGAGAAACTATTTTTTGCCAATTCTTTAGCACTTTTAATGATTAAAACGGTTCCGTAAAATAACATTAGATTTTAGTCATTCGTTGATAACTATTACTCATTTGGTGTGTTTGGTAGAGCTGTAAGTACTGATGGATGGGTTGATCGGTTGATCAGTTGTAAACTAGAGCTACACCACAACCGTCGCACAGCATATCGCTATTCATTAGAGATCTAACTCTAAGTCGAAAATATGGTCGACTCAAACACATTGAGTCATTGGGTTCTTCACTCTCTAAATGATCTCTTTAGTGATGAGGTTTAGTCGGTTTAGTTGAGCTTACAGTCGAACTAAGTCTACTGCTTAGCGCAGTTATGTAATACTCCAGTAGTTTAGTCATAGTTAATAGTGATCGTAAAATATATATACTGTATATACTGTATATACCCCTAACTCCTAACCAATAGCTAATCGAAATTCTTACTCAACTTTTGTATGCTCTCCGTCTCAACTGAATTACAGTTTGCACTTAAATGAATAACAGACACAAAATGTGCTAAACATTAAAGACTATTAAATCAGTTTTTGAGAAAAAGTGTATATAGTTTTCAATACCTATTATCGAATTGAGCGATAAAATAGCATATGGTTTAGAAAACTAAATTCATGGCTTCGAATGGAAAAGAAAATTTCACACAAATTGATAAATTAAGAATTTCAGCTTAAAGGCATTGTTTTGAAAAATTGTTTTGAATTAATTATCTATTATATAATAATTATCTCAAGTCAAAAAATTTAGCACTAGTTTTGATTTATGAATAGACTAATATTTAATAATATATTCATTAATAAGTATATAGTAAAACATATAGTAATAGTAAATTCCTTGTTTTTTTTAATTAATTAATTACTTGTTGTATCAGAAAAATGAGTTAATTTTTTTTGTTAATCTTAATATTTAGACAGTTTTTGAAGACATTCGAAATTAATGATTAATAATGTGATGGTTAGGGCATTGTATGCGTTGCACAGGCATTGTAGGCATTGTTGGCTGGAATGAGGGAATGAGTGCTGCAATTGTAAGATAGAGAGAAATTGTTGGCTTTTATTGCATTGAATAGCAAAGGAATACGTGATATAAAATGCTAACTAAAACTCAATATAAAGTTGGGTTAAAGAGAGGCTGAGTTGAGATACACTCAAAGCCATATTGAATTTGGCGATGACTGTAATGGACAATCTCTTCGTAATTAGGTTTGACTATTGTTCCCAAACTATACCATTCAATCGACTCAAACTCCAGTACTGGAAATGATTGTAGTTTTTACTCAATTCACATCCAATATAACCGGCATTAGAGTCAACACTAACTCTGTTTACAACTCCTGTATAACTGAACAAAACTCTAAGTGACTTACATTACTGGCCAAAGAAGGAGATCCATAGCTAGCACTGGCCAACCGTGGTCTCTATTACTTCATCTCATCTCTTGAGAACTGAATGAAAATTCTCGTCAAATGATATCTGTATTGAAAAGCATAAAAAGTAAAAATTTTAGAACTCATTATAGATTCGCTTAAATTATCGATTTTTCAGCGATAGTAGAGCTTTGAATAAAATCTAAAATTCAAATTAAACAAACAAAAGGTATTTGTAAAACAATAACAAATTTTTAGTATAAATATTTAAATAATCATTGTTTGACATAAGAGTTAAACTATTCCGAAATCACATTCATTCATAAACTCCACTTTCATTCACAAAAATGCCTCAAAAATTCAGTTCACAGTTCTGTTCTGTGGCTTATATTTACTGTTGCCTTAAATAATGCGCATAAATAGAATATTTATCAGATATTACTAATTCAGAAATGAATTATTTATCAGTTTTAAGGGGAAAAAGAAGAAAATTTGTATAAAAACAACTTTATTATTAACTCAATGCAAAGAATAAGTCAAAAAGTGTCGAAAAGACTATATACTGTGTAAGGAGTCGTCTGAATGTAATGAATTGAAAACAATAAATTGCTTATTAAATCAGATCGGAATACGGTTTACATATATACAAAATATATATTTTTTACTAAATCTATTTTACATTTCCTAATAAATTTAGCGAATGCAGCAAAATATGGAAAATGTCCTGAATATAAATTTCAATCAATTTGTTTAGAATTAAATTAGTCTAAAAAAGTAAAAAAAAATTCAATTTAACTGCACATCAAATGTCGCTATTTTTTTATGAATGAGTTTTTTTTCGGAGTTTCTTTTAAACTATAATCTAGAAATTGAAAAATAATAAATAATTTTTAATTAGCGCATGTTTTTATTTAGTTTTTATTGGTTTTTTAATTTAATATTTATTCCAAAGTTTTAAAATTAGTTATCAATAAAAATAAACTTTTAAATATTTGAAGTCTTAATTTTAATGAACTTTTTTTTGCTGATAGTTTCCCCATTCCATCAAAACGGACGGCACATCCGACTAAACATTTTTCTTATAAAATTAAGTACAAATATAAACTCTCTATCCGTGCGAACACTTCGAGTAATCAGTTTTAAAAATATAATTCACATTAAGTTTATTAGTGAAAAAAAAAAACTTAATTTATTTTTAAAAATTATTTTTCTTAAAAAGTTAATGTGAATAATAAATAAAATAAAAATCTTAATTAAGTTTTTTCTTCTATGTCGGCATTTATTGCAAATTTTCTAAAATAAAATATAATAATTCAAAACTCGTTTCGATGGCTGCGCTTAACGTAATTTTTATTGAAATAACATGTTTTCTAACAAACATTTAAAAACTAATTTAAATTGTATATCAAATCAAAGTAAAAATGAAATGTGATATTTGGCGACTAATGAGCAGGGAAAGACGTCTAGCGGATTGATAACGCCAGTTAGCTTGAACAGTTATCAACACAAAAAATATAAATAAATAATTTAATTTAATTAAGTTGTATATCATTTGCTGCCAAAAATGTTTCCATAACTTATACGTTGATAATCTGAGTAATAGTAGCAAAATATAGTGTTTTTAGCGCATAATTTATTAGAATGAAGTCTTTGATCAAGGACATCGAGTGCTTAGATGTCCGGTTGTGGCACAACTGGTCAAATAAAAAGGAAACTAATGGTCAGACCTTAAGTGAGTGCATGTATTAACAGAAGAGCACAAAAACTATGTCTTTTCAGTCTTTTCTCTTTTTTCTGAATCACTAGTTTTCGACTACTATTTGATACTACTTTTGGTTCTAATGTTTAAGCCGTGACTAAAGCCAATGAAAAATTCATGAGATAGTGGAACCGCTCAAGACTTGGCAGGGGTTCCTCTGGTCAGCCAGAAGACCAAAAGAGAGCTTTTCTCAAATAACACTTATATTGTGTATGAGTTTTGATATGGGATTCGACACTAAGTTTATACACTTAACTCAATTTCTAGATTTAGTGTCTCTAACGGTCTTTTCAAACCAAAAGGTTTTTTCTGCTCTCGACTAAAAAGTGCTCTAAAGAGGAAACTTCGGGTAAGAGATGACCCATAAATGTGTCGTTCAGTTTATATGGCGATTAAATCTCACTCAAAATTATGGCCAAAAAACTTATAAAACTGTGAGAAAAGAAAAAAAATAATAAAAAAAACACTTTTTCTATTATATAGCGAAATGTCGTGTTCTATCGAATTCGCTTTATTTGATTTTCGTATTTTTCTCATATATTAGATATATTTCCATTAAAGTGGTATTAAATGCGATTAACACAAGAGAATGGCATAAAAAAGTAGTGAAAAAATGTTGAAAAACTGAACTTAAATTAAAAACTGCGAACAAAGCGAACGGCGAGAGAGTGAGCGAAGAGTGAAAAAACTTTTTTCTTCTCATTCTTCTGTCAAATGTCGTCAATAGTATTGGACAGAAGAGCTAAAAAGAGTGTCTCGAATGAAATGTAATGTTCGTAATGTTCAACAGTGTGTGAATGTAATGCTTTCGTCAGCATTAAAGGCGTGCGAGGAATGAGAGGCAGATATTAGGTTGAGCTGCACTACAATGCAATACTGCCGACACTGCGAGCACTGCCAACACTACCAGTGCCAATGTGCCAATATATAAGTAATTCCAAATCTCAGCACATTTTGCTCTCAATGTGTGTTCTCTCATCCCTCTCTCCCAGAGCTCTGGCACTCAGTTGTAGTGACGACCAGAATCTCTATGTTGTGATGTGTGGCGGAAACAGTTCGTCTGACACGAGCCGATCCGACATCAACCGAATCCCGCGAAGGGAACGACCAATTCGTGAACTTTCGCATCGCATCGCCTAATGTGTAAGACTTGCGTAACTCAACTATTTTTTTTTCACTCTCTCTGAGCAAACATTTTATGCATCTCTGAACAACTCTGAGATTAGGATTGGGATTGGGTTCGGATTGTGTCGCGAAACTACTTTAGTAACTCTACCGAAAACAGAAAAGGCATTCATATAAACACAACAAATACAATAATATAGAATTAGAGGGCTGTGCGATGTGCACAGGGGCTTTCGGCACATCCATTCTTTGTCTCATCGACCAGTGCTCCCAAACTGTGGCAAACTATACATTTGCCATACATTTACACTTTGGTGTTACCATTGTTTGCAACAGCTCTTAAGCCTCAGCACTGCCCTATGCATCACATCTCTCGACTCAACACAGCTTTTAGTTTTGATCACAATTTCGATATCTTTTCTGTGGCTCACAATTACAATTCATTGAGTCGAACATTCCTACTATATGTGCCATTCATATCTGAAACGTGTGTTTAATATTACGACAATATTTAATCACTGGGCGAGAGGCTGACGACAGACTGAGAGAGGACTGTAAGTAAAGTAACAGTTGAGTCGATCAGAACAGAGAGAAATCAAATGAAAGCACTAAACCATAACATATATAATACAACACCGAATGGATTAATCGCAGAACAGCTGTATTTATACATATTGTGTTCGGATAACACATATAATTCCGAACCGCGAATAAACTTATTAAAAGTGAAGAATAAAAATGAGAATAAATTATGAGTTAAGATAAAAACCAAAGAAAAAAAGAAAATTTGAAATAATTTGAATGAAAAGCCAAAACAAAAATCGCAGTCAAGAACTGAAAAGTTGTAAAAGAAAAGGAACTGTCAGTTGGCTGTGGATCGTAAGACACATTCTTAAGATCCGTACAGATATTCAGTAATTTTAGTGATAGACTATCAAAAAAGTTATTTTATTTTTGACTTTTTATTCTCGATCTCAATCTCCCGCTGTATTATCTGCAGACATGAGAGCATTAGTCGATTCCTGGCATAGAATGGCTGACAAAAAGGCTCTTCTTCTTCAGTATCAGTTTGATGGCTTCCAACAGTGATCTGTGACATAGCATCACGATATACACCGAGTGCTGCGTACCCGTGCTCTGGCAGACCCGCACCCAAAATAATCAAACATTAAAACATTAACCTTTTCTCTATATTCCTTTCAATGCCAATAACCTTATCTCACACTTAGTTTACATTAAATATATCACTGACTCAACGCTTTCAGTCTTTCAGCGCCCGTCAGCCCTCCGACTATTGACTCAGTGCTCATTGATATTAAAAAAGGTTTAGATTTTTAGCAAATATATACACTTTGAGAGTTAGCTTTGGCTTTATCTCCGGCCAGAAAGAGAAAGACAGAGCAGAGGAACTGATTTAATAAATATATACATTTAGTTACCCCATCATTAAATGCAAGACATAGTGATTCGAGAGTTCAAAGCAGTCGACTGTTTGATAAAAACAGGTATGACTTTAGGATGACTTAAGGATGAAAGCAATTATGAATTATCTTATGTGAGGCAGCGATGCGTCACTCCATTGCAATTGTGATATAAAGATCTCATTTTTCATTTTCATTTTCATTTTCACCAAATGATACCCAAAATACAGTTCAAAAGAATTATTAATAAATTCAAACATTAAGTGAAGAGTGAAAATGGGAAACAATACGATTGCCCGGAGCCTATTTGCAAATGGAAACTCACTTTTATTTGCTATTTATTACATTGAAAAACAAAGCGATAGTTAAATTGAGAGCTTATTATTAAATGCGCTATAAAAACATGAAGAGAGTTATTATTAAATTAAAATTTATTTTAAAATTAAACATTAAATACATTGAGAGCTTGAATGGAAAGAGCAATAGATATGTAAGTCATGTGCTCAGCGCTAATTGCCGGTGCGGTTATTGTAGTGATGTTCAAATAACGACCGAAAACAATATACCGAACTTGAGCTCAAGTCGAAAGAGTCGAAAGTATTGGAGTATTGGGAGGAGAGATGAGTGGATCCAATATCAATCACACTAACAGTTTGTGATATTAAAACAGTACTACCAGTAGTAGTGCGACTATTATAGTCTTCACTACAGTTCTGACAATAGAGTAGAGTTCGCATCAGTTCTGTACAGTTCTGTACAGTTGTGTGCAGTTCCTCACAGTTGTGTACATTTATGTGTCTGTGCTCTAGTGCTCTACCAGTAATGGCATTGAGAATAGTTGTCTCAATAATTCTATACTCTGTATATACGGCCATCCGTTGCACTTCATTGAAGAGCACTCGAAGAACTGCTCAATTACTCGCTGCTAAACACAGAAAAGGTGGGGATGAGAGACAAGAGACTCGATTGTGATTTGGATGAGACAGGACTGACGAGCTGAGAGAGGACCTGGCTGAGAGCACTGGGGGCACTGTGAGCATGTGCGACCTATCCAGCCATTATACCAATAAGAAATTATGCCATTTCTGTCTCCTTATCATTATTGATCGCCAGACGTAAGCATTCGTAGGCATCACTACATTCACATCCAAACCCTATTATGTGCTGTATTAGTGTCTCTCTTCAGCCAGAAGTGTAACAAACATTAGATTGCATTTCAGTTATAATAAGTCATATTAAATGCGTTTCATAATTACCAGCAAAAGCACAGCTGGAGGTTAGGCATAGTTAGTCTGTAGTAACTTAAACACGAGGCCATTGTTCGTTAAATATCGCCACTTTTTGGTCGTATTTAACTTTATATCTATCATATTAGGCTGTGCTCTGTTCTCTGCTCTCTATGCTGCCGGAGCGCGAAGGATGTCGTCTATGTGTTTACACAATAAGGGCTCGGATTAAAAATGGCCAAAACCTACGAATGCGAACGACATATCCATAGAAGGGAATGAAATGAAGGAAGAGATGAGCGACAAGAGTGAAGACACGAGAGTTCAGTATAATAGACAATATTTGTGTTTGAGTTATAGATACGGTTTAACTGAACACAAGTCGATCGTCAATATATGAATCGGTAGTAATGGTGAAAACGGGAGGATTTATAATGACATAAACGCACAAGAATTCAATGCAAAGACTAAACCAAACACAGAGAGGATCAGGATTTAGGGTAAATGACACTAAAAATACAGGATATTGGCTCAAGAGTTGCTCCTCTGGCGCGAGACCGGATCAGCGCTCATACAGTAGGCAAACCATAACTGTTGGGCAAAGAGAGTAATAAATCTTTTCGAAACACAATAAACAAAAATCGGTGACATTTGTGACATTCTATCGTTGAAATGATTATAAAATAATATTTCAGTTTATTATCAATTCTAACAGTACTGAAGTCGAAGTCATCATAAAAGCCAGTCATAAAACATACAGTAAGAGCACCAGAAGAGCACCAGAAGAGCACCAGAAGAATATGAGTCAATACATAAATAGATACTTGATTTACAAACACAACAGCTATAAAGCCATTCAGTTTAGCAATACTTTTATAACACTTATACAACTAATGCAAGTCTTGGAGTAATAATATTGTTTTGATCGACAAAATACACACTCTTTTGCTAAAAATGTTTCGGATTTTTAATTGAAACCGACAACACATCTCCTGCTGATAGCGATGACACTTAATTATCTTTGAGAAAATCGACACGAGTTCGCAGTTTATACCAAAAGCTACGCCTTTTCTGTTCGCATTAGATAATCAAAAATTGTTTCGCTATTAAAATTCGGAATCAAATTAAAATTTTGAATAATTTGTGAGTCTATGCTATTGCTTAGACTTATTGGAAATTATGATTAATTCGAAATTAAATTCTTACTCAGCTTTCACTCAATAAACCGAAGCAGTTCTAAACGAGATGTCTATCAAAACAATTTCTCATCAGTTTATAAACATTTATTATAAATGGAAAACATTTATTATATTTTGGTGTTAACTACAGATATTAATTCAATTTAATATTTATTAAATAATTTATCATTAATTGTATTTAATTAGAAATATATATAAAAATCTAATTTGAATACTGTATTTATAATAAACAAGCAAATATTTATTGATGAACTAAATAAAACGGCATCAAAAATATCGATTGGGGGATAATATTTTTGAACTGGACTAGAAAGTGCAAGCCGGGAAAAATTTCAAATCTATTGGGTCAATAAAAGCTGAAATCTGTAATTTTGAGTTTTATATTTTGTTCGATAAAATCAGAACTAATGCACAAAAATTATAGCAAATAGTAATGGCATTGAAGGCATAGAAGGCATACAACGCATCGAATGTGATTCACATGATTTTGTTCGTAATACGAATCGCTTGGGATTTAATTGTTAGTCTTCTCTAAAATAGTGAACTCACTGTCCCTTTGAAGTGAATGTTAGCCAAAGAGGCAATAGTCGAGTCGAGAGAATGTTTCGGAATCGAGAATTTTATCGATGAAACAACAAACCGGGATTTGATGGCAACACGTCCTCTCGTTCTCTCATTTTTAAAACTCGTCTCGAATTGAACGCCAATTCGAAAAACTAAAACCGAAAGGAACTGATGGAAACTTTACAACTGTGCGCGCCTGGAGTTTGACAAACATAGCTCTGGAGACTTGACATTACGTGCAATACTAACTTCAATACTAACTAAAAACTAAAACTAAAACATAACACACGAGTGCTGTTCCGAAACCAAATTTTCTAATACGCTATGCAATGGCCGACAGAAAAAGGAAAAGAGAGAGACTTTTTCACATTTTATATGTAATACAGTTTTGTGCTGTGCCTCAAGTCATTGCACAGAGAGGGCTGGGAGAGCATGAGAGGGATGCGAGAGCATAGGGAGGAAGGGAGGGAGAGAGAGAGATAAAGAGAGAGAGAGAGAGAGAGAGAGAGAGAGAGAGAGATGTGATGTTGAGTATTAGGCATATTTGTGGTGCAGTAGAGCCTCTGCTATATTAGGTTCGGTTGTGCCGAACACTAAATTCGAGCGAAAATATTAGATTTCCCCTAACTTTGCGATGCATTGCAATTGCGAACAACTTTTTAAAAAAATAGAGGCAATAGGCAATAGAAGCACAAATTTGAGTTGAGTTGAGTTGAGTCGTCCCTAAAGCAGAATTGTGTAAAATTCAATTTACACTTTCCAACAGAAGCACAGAATTGCGTTCAGAAGTGACGCTTCACTCTAATAGAGAGGAGAATATACAGTATTTTTGGCCTCTATTTGTAGATAAAGTAAATGTTAGAAAAAATATAAATTGTGTTGAAGTCATCAATAATTGGTCGGCCGATTGTACTCATATCACACCAACAAATAAGTGAGAGAGGGATTGGAGAGTTGGTTGAGTCGACAACTACTGAATTATAGCTGAAAAATATAAATTTCTAGTCTTGTGCTGCTGTAGGGAAAGTCGGTTTTGTAGTCGACACACAATTAGAGTCTGGATTGGTTTGGACTAATGGTATCGCTATATCTGTTTGTGTTGTGTTTGTGCTCTTTTCGATATTTATTTACTCGAAATATAATTTAAGAGAATATCGATCTTTAAAAAGAATCTAAGACTCGGTCTGACTCTGACTCGCTTTCTCTCCCCTCTCTTCCTCTCCTGACTTCGCATTACTATTACTTTAATAGAGTTTATCAAACATTTTCTTAGAGTTCAAAAGCGAGGAACGACTCGACTCTTCTTCACTGCCTCTGCTCTTCTCAGAAGTTCGTTATGAGCTTAACATTAGGCGAATGCCATAACTATTATATAATATACTCGTATTATAGTATATATTATATAAAACTTCAAATCTAACTCCTAGTCAAAAGTTATCGCAAGCATTGCATTGCTTTTCTATCAATAACTTTAGTGATCCCTCAAATAGCCTGCAGTCAAATATGCGCTAATGAGTGCTCACAAACATTAGAGCAATAACTTAACTAAAAGTCAAACTCACAAAAAGAAAGGGCATTAAACGTATAGATGTAAATGTGCCAGAGCTCACAACTCACTGCAATGCTGCGTTTCAACAATTCAGCAATTGAGAATTGAGAATTGAGCAATGTACTCCTATCTACTCTTATGTACGCAATGTATAGCTACTCAAATCCAACCAAATTAATAAGTTATTGAAAATAAAACAAAAAGAGAGACAACTGAAGAGAATTGAATAGGAGATGCGTTCGCTTGAGTCCAGAACAGGGACTTCCTTTCGGTGTCGAATAAATAAGTGAATTTTGACACAAGAATTCAATGTCGTAAACAGTGAACACAATTATTAGGGTATTGTGTGAGCACTGCATGTATTGCGTGCAACAACTCATGACTCAAATTATTGGAACACTAAACGCAAACCGCAATCTATTTGGTCTAAACGTCTAAATATATGATATAAGAGTGCACTCAAACAACAACCTGTTGGGGCTATTACTTACTGGTGTTAACCTATTATCACTGGATTATAAGGACTGCACAACATCTTCGCAAAGACTGTAATCTCGAGAATAAACTGTCGGTTCTGTTAGGAAATAAGCAATCTTTCGATTCACTCATCTATGATATTATATATTATTTTCAGTCGCTTTTCGGCTCTGGTTTTAAATTTTTAACAATTCGTTAGTCGATTGACAAAAGTTTAGATTCTTTCAGAAAACAATCAGTCCTTCGATTAACCCTTTGGAGAGAAATACAAATAAAGTGAAGCAAAGCTGCGAACAAACAATCATTAGTTATAATGTGTGAAACGAAATAATTATAAGTCTGTCTAAAAAAGCTGTCATTAGTTACCCATTCGTGTATCGAAACAATTCCTAATGCAATAATACCGTGAAATAAATCATTTAAATTTCAATCTAAACTGATTTTTCTTAATTAAACCAAAATTAAAAAGCATTCAAAGATGAGGTGAATGTGTCGAAAGAATGGGAGGAACGGGAGAGAGAAAAGGAGCGAAAAATTCGAGTCAAAATTTGTGAGAAAAATATCGACAATTTTTCAAAATTGAAAAAATCAAATATAAAATTATATGAGATTTTTGACTTACTATTAATATCATTCAGGAAACAAAAACTTATAAATCGATCAAAATCTCTGTCAAAATATTGAATTGGATTTACATTACATGACATCGAAAAAAATATACAACGTTTTTCACAGAATAACTAAATTAAATTGAATAAAACATTAGTTATGCAAAAATATTGAAATAAGACAAATGTATTAAATAAAGAGATAAAACGGCGAAATCAATGCAAATATCAATGATTAGAATACTGTATATACATGTGTATACATAACACGATATACAACCTCTTTATTTCATTTTAATAAATTAATTCGAAACTAAAAATAAAACAAAAATGAAAAAAGTATATAAAATAAGAAGAAAAATAACTACAAGTATTTTAAGTGAAAATTAAAAAAACTAAAGCATCAAATGAATAATAATCTAGCAACAAGAAAAAAGCCAAATAACGCTTTGAGAATCTCAAACAACTCTAACAGTTTAGAAATATTTAGTTTTTTATCTAAATATTCTGAATATGTATATAAAAAATGGTGACATCAGGTAAATATAGATATATTTAATACAGAGAAAAAGCATAAATCTTAAAATAATTTGTAAAAATTATAAATAAAACAAAAAGGAAAGGCGACGGCAAAGGAAAGGCAGATGTTTGCATAATATTGACTTACTTAACCGTGACCTCATTTCTGGACAAAAATTACTCCAAAAAGTTATGTAATATTTTTTGCGAATAATATTTTAGAACTAAGTGCTCATAACTGCTCGCCTTTTATCTTATAATAAATATAATAACGATTTTTAATTGTGATTATCATTTGATGGACAGCTGCGAAATGCAAAACCATTCAATTGGTGGCACATGTGTTCGCACTGACAATGTAGAGCTAGTTATAGATTATCGACTAATTGTTATTATTAAACAATTATTAAATTTAAATAAAAAATGTATTCAAACGAATAATATGTTCAAATTTAGTTCTTAGTATACCATTAGAAGCGATTCAATTGAGTAGAACTACGTCTGACTTATGGAAAGATAGTTGACTACAAAATATCTATAAATTTCGTAAAACATTTCTTTGTGTTCAACATATTCATTGATGCAAATTATAACTGGACTCTAACGGGTCTTCTCGTAATATATTGAGTCAATAAAAGTGAATTGAATGGTAAACCGAATAAAACATTTTGATGCCTACGCACAGACCCATCCATAGCTACCATAGCTGCCATAGTTTGGCGAATTGAGAGTTTTTATTTAAAAAATGCCTCTGGTTATGATGCGATTCCTAATTCAAATCAATTCAGCAAACTGTATGGCACCCATAAGAGTTAGGCTGCGGCGGCACTCGCTGTATAAACTTCAATCATCTCTCAATACATAACACAAAATGCTTTAAATAAAATAATAAAATACCAAAAACTACAGCCAAATGAAAATGTTGTGCCAATAGCCGCCAGAAATGCATTGCTTAAGAAGAATAAAGGAATAAATTGAAAACTAAAATAATTGAGAAAAATGTTTTCGTGTGTTTTGAGAAAATTAAGAAGAATTTCAAACTTTAAATGCATTAATACGAGTGAATGCTTGCGATTCGGATGTGATGTCCGCTAAATACAGGAAATAAACCGCTTTTTCATCAGATTATTAATACAACTAATACTACGAACAACTAAATTGCAATTTTAAACTAAACTGATCTGTGAAAGGAAGCCAAACAAAACTTTTAAATAATTCACTAATCGAGGCATAGAAGTCGAGGTAAAATGTGTTTCTTATGGTTAAAACTTTCTGGTTCAGTATATTTAAAAAAAAATTTTGCTACAATAAAAAAAATTCAATCGTTTTATAATTAATAATCAGATATTATTAATAAGAAAAAGTAGAAAAATAATTATTTTTATTTTATTTTCTGATTAAGCATTTTTTGTTTAAAAAGAAGACCCGAAAAATAAATGAGTTTTGAAAAAAATAAAGATTTATTATTATAAACTTTTTTCTCGTTAAACATTTTGTATACCGTTTTGTATATTAGATTATATTCTCTTCTATACATCAAATTCAAAGATGTTTTCACTTTGTGATTGATTTGTGTTCAGAAGAATTATAACGCGTTTTATAATTAAGAAAAATTCAATAATAAAAGTAATACACCTTTCCTTCGAAGGCTTGATGTGAAGAGAAATTAGGTTTCGCTTAGAGTTTGGGCTCTTCGGACCAAAAGCTCATTCATCAACAAACAAGACATCGAATTACAAGATATTAATTAAGAAATTGAACGCAAAAGCAATGCAGAGGATAGTCGAGAGAATGGAGAGGAAGGCATGGATTGCATGATATGAGCTCTAAAATTAAAGGCATATCTATTTCAACACTGAAGTTGTTATTAAGGCTCGCAGGTGTTGAGCATCTCGTGCTATCTAATTGTCGACATTCAGCTCAACCCTTCTCTCGATTATAATGGATTGGATGCAAAAAATATATTAAACAGCAGAGAATCGAGAGAATGGAAGAGTAAATCGGTTTGGGTTTAGATTTTTAATGAAGTGAAGACCTCTTAGACTTTGAATCGGTTTAACTGACTTTGAGCTCGACTTGACTTTACTTTACTTTAACTGCTATTTAACGCAAGATTTGCTTCGGATATCGTTTAAGTTATTACTCGACTCAGTCAGACCATCACATCTTGAGAGGCAATAGAGGCCGCAATTGTTTGGCTCTTTGATCGCAATTAGCTTCGTTCGGCTCAGGCCTACAAAAGGCAGTCTAACGAGCACTGGAGCACACATTACATACGAAATGCACTCATTTTAATGTTCCGAACAATTATTCGTTCGTTTCTCTCGCTTTAAGATATTATTATAACTCTGACTACGAGAGAGAGCACAGAAGAACATATAAATATAAACCTTAAATCTTTGAATCCATAATGGTATGGAAATGCACAGGTAGTATATACCGTAGTAGTAATACTGGAGTGGTTTGTCTGTTTATGGCAGACTGCAGGGCTACATCGGATGGGCAAATGAAGGCAATGCTATCATTATGAGCCGTACGACACCCGACAAACAAATATATTAGTAATACCAAAGCGAAAAGCGCTGAGAAAATGAAGTTCCTTTCGATTCGTTATTCATTCGCTAAATACAGAGTATGAAAGCGAAGACTATTTGAGACTATTTCTGGTCTGTTATGCATAACATTAATAGTTGGGCACAAATTATATACGTTTTGCATAAAAAGCTCATACTTTCATAGTTTTAATATTCAAGTCTAGAGAGAAAAGCGGTTGGACTGCAGTCAGTATGGCTTTGGGCACAAGAATTAGAAGACTCTCTCATTCTATCAGAGTATACGCCAAATAAAATAGGGGCCAAAACATACACTATTGAACTGTACAGTCGCGCCTAAGAAATAGTTTTAAATACCTGTGCGACTAACTAACTAACGATGTGTACTCTTAGACACAGTTCATAAAAAATCTTGAATTCACTTCTTGTGTTTCATAATCAAAAGGAAGAGCGGCTCAAGAGTTTGTGAACCCAATCGACTTTAATCTACTTTCACACCGAAAAGCGATAGAGACTATGCCATATACGGCTGCACCTGGAGTTCGCTGTGTTTTCCGTCTAATTTCTATTCATCTCTTTTTTCGGTTAATATTCTTTTTGAGATAACTTTAAGCTTTATCTCTATTTCTTGTCTCAAAGCTTTTTTGGCGTTTTTCCCTTTTTTTCAGTACACCTGTCATGAGATTTGTGTAACTGGAAGAGTGAGAGATGTGTAATGAGAGAGAGGGAGAGAGAAGGCTGTCTTCAAACAAATGCCTTAAATACATATCTGGGTCTTACAAATGGAGAGAACAGTTGTGTTTTTGTGCAAAGTATCGACTAAAGCGTCAATACATATAAGTTATGATCAATAATGTGGTCATATTATTAAAATAGCTCTGACTTACAGTTAGTCGTATTAGTGGTAACACAACTAGAATGTAGTAAATGGTAGTCTCTGTAAGCGAACTGTAATATTAGAGCTGAGAGAGAGATGTGAGTGAGAGAGCGGCACAACATATATTTGGATCAATAAATATTAGGGCTCAGGCATTGGGAATCGCATTCAACTATTTTTTTAGAGTCTATTCGCAACATCTGCTCTACAGATCATCATTTGGTAGAAAAGGTAGAGTAGAGTGAAGTCGGGCTTAATATTTCTTAATGATAGCAAACAACACATAACACATACCTTCAATACAAGTGATATCAAGTTTTTCTTCATTTCTATCCAAACACTTCTTCAGAGCTCTGATGGCTCTTCTGGTTTGGGTTCGGCAGAACAGCACTGGCAGGCAATCAATGTGTGGCTACATTAGCAACAAGTATAGAGTATAGAGCCTGAAATGGAAAAGTATCGTTCAGATGGTCTTCACTATGGAGTCACTGCTGGCACCGGTAGTTACGGCCATTTTCGACGATTATTCCATAATAAGCATAAGAATCGGCAAAAGCTATTCAATTAACTAATGAGTAAAAAGAGTTTTCAATTTGTATTAATAGAAATATAATTGAATTAATAATAACAAAGAGAACACACCTTTGGTTAGAGAATGAGATTCTTATTAGTGTTTTGACACACATTTGTCATCACAATAGAGAAAAACAATTGCAGAACAAAACAGTGGTATTGTCTGGTGCTGAGAGAATTGGCATCAGCGGTCATCACATCACTGGCATAACCATCCGAGTCATCCAACTCTATCCAACGTCTGCTGCTGTTTGTCGATGAGAACAGAGCCGTTCAGAGGGTGTGTGAGCTCTGGTACCCGTTATGTATGCAAAACCATAGTTGTGCCGAAGCGACGACATTAGCAATTGAAATGAAGATGTGGTGGAGCTCTTGGGAATGGGTTTACTAGTCAAGTGCTGTACGCCATATATACGGCCAACAGTACTGCCAGCTCTCTATGCCTTACGTCCCACTCTCTCTCCGCTCTCTCGGCGCTCTCCACACTCTCTCCTCTCTCTCCACTCTCTCTTCAAATTAATATTTTATAACGCGTGCCGACTCTACCACTCTCTCGACATTGTTTCCAAGACCTGTGCCGGGAATGGAGAGACGTTTATATGATTTAGAGTTAAATAAAATTTAAGAAAAATAACAAATAAAGCAAAAGAAAGCGAAAAAAAAGTAAAATGTAGTTCACATTCGAGTAATGTGTGAGCAATGAGTCGAAAGCATAAGCAAAGTATTGGTCGTGTCGTGCAGTGCATAATAAATGGTGTTATCAATGCTGAACCAGTGCTGTAATTCTGACATTTCTGATAATACTGGTTAGTATTGGTTCGGCAGCAGTGGTCAGACAAACCGAATAACTATCTGATTGAACAAAAAGCAAAATAAATAAATGCCTAAAACATGCAATTCTTATTCACTATCGCAGTCGTAATGGCCAGCAATGCCTCTCACATATCAATATAATAATAACAATAGCGGACACACACTCTCCAGAATATATCAAAATTACGCCAAAACTATCCCTTCCTATGCCTTCGCTAATGCAGTATATTTTATACAAAGTAAAAGGTGTGGCCAAACAGCACAGGCTTTTCAATTGTCTTCGCTATAAGACATTTTGTGGCAATTGTTTTGTGCGTAAAATCAATTTTTGTCGCAAATTGAGAAAACATTTGCCATTAGAGCCAAATCGAAAACTGAGTTATCATTCATTCTTATCAAATACGACAAAATATATATAATTTAATCGATTCCGAATCAAACGATAAAACGTTTAATAAATTAAATTCGATTGAAATTTGGTTTCAAAATAATTAATCAAAAGATTAATTTAATTGATTACTTCATTTAATACAAAATTTTCTCCACATTTATACAAATAAATACATGAATTAGTAGTTTCTGTTCGACGTTTCCTGAAGTAAGTTATGAATTAAGTATTAATACATTTGTGTAAAAAATCAAATATTAATTCAAAACAAATCTCTTAAACAGTAAGAGAAGAGAAAAAATATCAAAAATTTTATATGAAATGTCGTTAAATTAAAATTTGTTTGACTCGTAATTCTTGAAACTCAGGAATAAATACTTAGATAAGGATTTGGGTTGTGATGAATGCGCGCATGTATTTGCATCCCTGGCTTAGCAGTTGGAATATGCAAATCAGGTCTAAAGTTGTGTTCAAATCAATACTTGCTGTTAGAGTTAACGCCAACGACAGTCAACACTATACCCAATCAAACATTAATTCAGACAATGAGCACATCTTTGCCTTTCTTTGCCAACACTACTCCTCCTTTTCGCTATCAATTTGAATGAATCGAAATTATTTGAAACAAACAGACAATTGAAGTAACCATTTGAGAGCAATAACTAGTTATTCAATAAATACAAATCTAATTGAAAATTATTATTAATTCGTTCGTTCGATCGCTTTCTTAAGCAAACAATTTAAGCTATCATTCATTCTGAAAGTCATTTATTATTAATTATTTACTTAACCCAAACACAAACGTAAATAAAAATAATCTCTCATTAAATAAGTTATGAAAATATTTAGAATAAATGAAAGCTCAGGAAAAAGAGAGAAAAACAAAAATGAATTATTGATTAACAACGAGAAATATTAATATATGAGCAGAAATGGTAAAATACTTGTTTCGGCAGTAATGGCAATGTTGTAAAAATTGATTCATCAAAATAAGAACATTTGCAGAAATATAATCCCAACACAACTTACAAAATAAATAAATTGAAATAAAAGCCATTCGTAATGTATATTAAGAGCACAAGTGTTATATCGAAATTTGGTTATGGACTCCGACTTAATATTTGGATATTAGTCTGAAATGGAGAAAAAATGATCTTATAATGAGTTATTGACACGCGAGCCATACTATCACTTCATATAATAGTGCATAACTGAGTCACTTATAAAAATTATTTAGATTATTAATAATACGAGAAAATTCTGTTTAATATTCTGTATATTCTTGTATACAAAAGCATTGTATAGTTATCTGACATATGAATGAGAAATGAGTATTGAAAATATGAATTCCTTATATATGATAGTATGTAATAGTTGGCTAATAAAAATATACTGCTTTACATATTTTAAAAGTGATAGTTCTCTACAAAATTGTGTTTAACTATTGGTATTCATCATTAATTACACAAAATTTGCACACATTGTGAAAGTGTTGGAATGAGTGACAAATACAATATTATAATTATTCGCTCATGAATTCAATTTGAATTTTAAACAAATGATAATTTTTGCGGTGCTTTCAATAAGCGAGTCTCTGATAAAAGTTGAATTAAAAAATAAATAAATATGAGATTAAGATAATATTAATTTAAAACATATCATAAATTACACATTAGAAGAGAGAGAGAGAGAGAGAGAGAGAGAGAGAGAGAGAGAGCGCGTGGAGAGAGAGAGAGAGAGAGAGAGAGAGAGATGGCTTAGAGTAGTTTTAAAGTATTTATGAAACGCTGTAAAGAGGGAGCCATCAAAGCCATCAAACGGTTAGAACGGAATGATAGCTAAACTCCAAACGAGAGGCGCTAATACTCAACAGAAAGGCTCGAATTATATGCAGTACTTAAGAAAACTTACGAAAAATATATAATATCAGTGTTTATCATAAATCAGGAAAACAGTTTCTGAACTTTTTTTATTTCAAATTTTCTATCGATTAGATGTAATTTTAAAATATTTGCCAAAACGATTAAATTGAAGGTTATATTTGAAACTAAAAAAATTAAATTATAAATCAAAAATAATTTTTTCTTGCTACTTTGCCTCTCCATTCGTTCCAATAACTAAATGCCCTATTTTTGCTGTTTTAGTAAAAACTGTTTTCATAAACTTTTTTCTTCATGAATCTCATCGTTTTGATCATTCAATTACATCAAATTTCGACTTACTTTCCAATAATTTGTCAAAACTTTGTGCTATTTTTTAGCACTTTTTGTAAAATAAATCCTTAAATTCAATATTATTTTTCAATAAATTTTTTCCCCCAAAACTGAAATGTCATTGAATTGCGATAAAAATGTCATTTTTTACCATTGATGTCGAAGACGTTTACATTAAATATCTTCAATAAAAATACTTTTTAACAAA
>JAQIYC010000017.1:0-29265 GCA_034699545.1 Porobelba spinosa
TACATAATATAAAACACAAGTTTGCTTTAAATATAATTTGATAAAACAAATGTCGGCATTAATTTGTTGGATTTAATTAACAAATAGATTGACAGCTATTGCTTATTATAAAACTATTCGGCTTATTTTTAATTTTTACTTAAAAGTGTGTTAATGTAAAAAACAATAATAAATTTTAAATTTATGTTGTAACCTAAAAAGTTTGTTAAGTTAAAAAAAATAATTTAACTAAAAATAAAGCATTTCTAAATTAGAAATGTGCAAGGGTGGGGGCAGAGAGGTTTTATACATGTAATTGGCAAAATACCTCACACAGACGCATGATGTCAGTTAGTATTTTTAGGGTTATTATCATGGGATTTTTAAAGGGGTTTGATTTTCCTATTGCAAAAAACCGACTATTAGTGACCACTACTTTTAATGTCATGTATTTGTTTTTAACACAATTAAATTAAATTTTAAATAAAATAAGTGTTTAATAACGCATTTTTGCATACTTTGCACTAATGTATTAATTGGGAGAAATAACCACAGTTTAACCAATTTTCTTAAAAGTACTGGTCACTAATGACCGGTTTTTTGCAATACGAAAATCGAACTCCTTTAAAAATTTCATGGTTATTAATCTAAAAAGGTGATTTTTTCCTAAAATTGATGTATTTTGAAGTCATTCTTTAAAATAAAATAATTTAAGACTAAATCCAATTAAATTAACTAAATTTATTTAAATCTAATTATATTTATCCCTAATTTAATAATAAAATAGAAAATGGTGCTTAAGATAGGTTTTATACAAAATAACAACTTTAAAAACCCTAACCTAAACCCCCTCAAGCAAAATTAAAAAACCAGCCTTTGAACCTCATCCAGACATGACCAAGACACATTCCTATTACTATATGGTTATTTTAAATTATAGCTAATGGTTTTGCCTTAATTTAAAAATATATCTATACTTTAATTATTAGTGTTTTAATTTGTTTAAAACATTAATTAACTTTTAAATAATTTTTATTTTAAAGATAATTAAATGGCTTAATAACTTAAAAAATAAATAAAATAAATATAAAAATATTTAGTAATTTACTTAAACATTACTAAAAAATTATAATAATTTTAACTTTTATGAACAAAAATGTGATGGACAGTACATTCATTAAAAAAAGTTGAAAATCTTGTTTAAAATAAATATAAACAATAAATACAAAACAGGAATCTATAACAATCACGAATTGAATTTAGAAATTGCATATAAAAGCGAATAAATAGATTGTAGAAATGCCTTCGTATCCAACAGTTGTCTGTTTTGTATTCGTACGGCTCGGGAATTGCTATTATATGCTTTGAATTTGGAAAAACTGATTTTTATTTTAAAATTGCATTCGATTATTGTTATTATATGAATAGATTATAATAGAATATAAAAACCTCAAATAAAAAAATAAATTGAATAGATTATATACAAATTTAATCTGGGCTCGTCTCTGGTTTAAGCTTTCGAAAAAGTCAGAAAAATATGAAACAAACAATTGATGTTAAGGTATGTGACACGAAGATGAGGGTTCGGTAGTTTGCAATTATTAGAGATGAGGAAGGGGTGAGGCTTCCCCACCCAGTTTAACTTTTTGTATGTTAAAATTTCAAACTTTTCTTGTAACTTACAAAAAAAATATTTTTTTTAGTTTACCGTAAAAACAAATTTATTATTAGTCCTAGCTAAAAATTTTAAAAATTATAGTAGCTTATTTTTTTTAATACAATAAACTTTCGCGTTTTTACATATTTACGAGCCCTTGAGTGAGACCACTGTTCACATCAGAAATTTTTAAACATAAAATAAATTTATAATAAAAATTCCAATATTATACAACATTTGATTATATGTTATAAAATACAAATAAAATTTCAATTCAAGTATAAAAAATTAAATTAAGATCAAATTTATATTTGATAAACATAACAAATAATTGAATTCTACCTGGTAATTTAAATTTAAATTAAAGTTTTAATCGAAAAGTTTGTGTAATGTCATAGTACTCGTCAGACTCATACAAATAAATACTTTTCAATTAAAATAAATCTAATTTTTTCGTTACTAGAGGTCAGAGTCGGAGTCACATAGTTTGAGTCACACTTTGTTTATGTTTGAAAATGCAGTCAAAAGCAAATTCCTGAATAACGTTACGAAACGAGGAGTTGAACGATGACTCATACGATAGTAAGCATCGTATCGTCAAAATATGTAAATAGTATAGAGTTGTGAAATAAAAGCGATAGTAAGGGAGAGAGAGATTATGCCATTTGAGGCACTTTGGGAACTGAATAGAAAACTTCATTCCAGTGCGAAGTGAATGTGTTGTGCAATGCTATTAGAGATGACATAAGTTTTGTATTACATATTGCGGTTGTTATGCGATGTGTGTCAGCCCTAAGACTAACAGATAAGAGTCGAACCCTAAGTCTGCAGTAGTTTTCGGTTCAATACTGACTCGAAGTTAACAACTTTCGCATATATCCGGTCTTTGGAGTCAGAAATTGGACTCAATTTGAATTAAGTGATACAATCGATACATCAGAACTAGATTTTACCCGAAAACACACTTTCGTCGACAAACCTGGTGTCGAATATGAGGTAAAGTAATGTTTATTTAAATACTTTTCATTAAAAAGTTTTTGCATTTTTTGTTTTGGTTTTTATTTACATATTTCGCCTAAACTCTGATTTTAATTATATAATGGGTTTTAAGAGTCGTTTGTTGAATGAAAAAAGAAATAGTTTTGTTTGTGTTTTTGAAAATTAAATTAATTGCTTTTACGACTCGTTTTGAGTTATAATTATTATTTTTGAAGTGAATATTAAAATTTTGAACTAATTATCATAAAAATTGAATTAAAGCCATAAACCGGTAATTATAGACGAGATTAGAAGCGGTATTCGCAGCGATTGTTCGCTTCGTTTAGGTTTAGCTCAAGTGTTGGCCAATAGTTAGTAATAATTAGTCGAAAGATATAACGAATCGGTTAAAGAAACGGCGAATAAGTGTAGTCTCGAGTGGAGTCACTCTCGAGAGTCTCGAGTCTAACAGTGAGAGACTTGTCGTGTATTCGTGAGTCGTATTCGCATTCGTATTGGTATTGTTGTCGACTTCGACTCTATTGGAGGTTGAGTTGGGTCTGTATTGCAGACTATTGTATGACTTCTGCGCTTTAGTGTCTAAAATGGATGACTCCTTCGGCTAATAAATCGGCAAAAAAAACGGATTCCAGTCTTACAGACACAGAGAGCACGGCATCCATGGCTTGTGTGCAGCTCTCGCTCTGACTCTCACTCTACTGGTGCAGCACTACTGGACTAACACTCCATCCCTACTCACTCTCTGCAAACTCTATTCATGTCTTCTCCAAACAATTGGTTCTATTTTACATCAATTGAATCATTGATATAAAAGCAGACAATCGTTGCATTTGGAGACCAGTTGTGGAGCTATAAGTGATTCAGTGATTGAATGTATATTTGTTTCGATTAAAGTCTAAACATTTAATTGAAGTCTAAGTACATATTTGGTCTCTATATGAGTGTTACCTAAGCCTAAGCCATCTTCTGGAGTGAGTGATGGTGTTGTCATCGATTCCGCACTCCTCGTCCCAAATCGACGCCCGACTCAAACTCTATTTGATTGAAATGCCGCGAAGAGTCGTCTTCGTCGACATCGACCAAAACCATGTGTAAGCCGTAGACCAAATCTATTCCACTTTCCCTACCATCCACTTCACCACACATTCAGACCTATTCATACCTATTCAGACTTCCCATCACTTGTCCTCTCTTTGCCTTCAATTTATTTAATGATTATTTTATGCGTTTTATAGCTTTTCACACATTTTTTATATCGATTTTTATACAAATTTTTATTATTAAAAAATTCTTTGATAACAGTCTTATGTTTTGCTTTTACTGTATATTCTGTATATTATTTTTAAATCTTTTCTCTATTATTAAGATTTGTTTTCCACAAAATGATTATTTTTCTAAATCTCTTTATTTTGTTTCTTCACTTAAATTATATTTTTAATGTTAAGTAGTTTTGAATTGCGATATATTTTGTTTAAATTATACCCTTCTCTGCGACTCTTATCCCTTCTGATGCTGTCTTAAAATTAGACTCAAATTTAAGTTTCGAGAATCACTTTAAAGCGTATAGTTTTAAAAATAAAAAATATGTCTAAAATATGTGTGTTTTCCAACTCTTAAGCGCTTCTCAATGATTGAAATGACAGACCAGTTATAAAAATAGTCGCTCTTATAGCGTGTTCTTAACTAAACCCTATAATCCTTTGAGATATTATGTCTGAGAAATCAATTTTTATTTACGAAAAATTGCGATAAAGTCTTGTTTTGCTTTAATTTTTTATTTAAGTCATTAATCTTTATTAAATTGAAATTCTGTTGAACTCGCAATTTATGTGATTTTGATTTTACTAATATTTTTCTTTTTGTTCGCATTTTATTTTCTAAATATTTTTTTGTTTTTGTTTTGTATTTATGAAAATTTTCGACACATTAATCCAATTTTTTGTGACATTTTTATCAATAATAATCTGACAAAAATTTATTGAAAGATATGCCGAAATTTATTGGAAGACATGACTGACTGTTGAGATACAGACTTTACATGCGTATGATCTCTGACTCTTAGATATAATTATTATATTATATTATATTTGGATTAAGTGTTGAATAGTGCCGTAAACAAGAGTCACGTCAAATGTGTGACAATCGGTAGCACAGAGTGCTGTCAGGTGTGCGCCTCTAACCTAAAAATGCCTGAATATAGCGATTGTTGTGTCCAAACCAAATAACAATGCACTGAATGCGGGCCCAACTGCTGTTAACTGGAAAACATATTCTCTGTTATTATAACATTAGAATATTTATTATATTAAGTCCTTCTCTAGACTGACAAACGCACGCAATGTATGCGAAGTTCAAATATTCGCAGCCATTATGTAAATCGACGATTGCATAAACGGGAAGTATTATTGCCATTATTGTCAATCATAGCCTTTCATCTAATTATCTTTTAGTTTTGTTTAATATTTGAGTTCGCCTTTAATATCGCCTATATTTGAAGGTCGCAACTGATAGAAGCACTCGCTTTCGGATTATTAGACAATTTCTAATTACAAGTTTATAAATAAAATTTTGTTTTTAACTAAAGATGAGCTTCGGTTTCATTATTTATACTTCAATACTGATTACCGCAACTGATTATACAAATATGTTTTGCAATTTATGAATTCCTTTTAAATTAAGCGAAATATGCGAACAAATGCTTATTAAACAAACTCTGGTTTTATTTGTACTGTAGACTCAATACACTGTTTTCTGTATAGAAATAATCAGATTTTTGATTTTCTCACGAAATGCTCGTATTTGTAGTTTCGAGTCCACACTTTCACATAATTATGGAAATTGTTTGCTTATTGCACACAATTATCTTAATATTAACGCCAATTAAGTTTTAAAATCTCTCTTTTATATACATCGGAAACAAATACTTCATTTACTGAATGAATGTTTTTCTCTCTTTTTCTTATTTCTTCATTTCTTCCTCTCTTTTATCGTTAATCTCGAAAATCATATTTCATTTGCTATCAAAACTATTTCTCTTCAAACAGTTCTTTATTCTCTGTTAATAGGATTGAATTCAATGTACTTTTTAATGACTTGTGGACAACAACTCCATTAAAATTGTATTGAATTCCAATGTTTTATTTTAAATATCTCTTAAAAATTTTGTTGTAATCTATTATACGTTTCGAAAAGATAATGAATGACTTCCTCTGCTTTGATTGCAGCCCTATTTCAATACATATTATTATTTTATAATAACTTATTATATAATACGTTATCTCTAATATTATCGCATATTTAATGTTCGAAGAAATTCCAGTTTATCTGCATATATACAGTCTATAGAAATCAATTTAGATTTCACTTTGATTTTCAATGTAAACCTTTAATTTAATAGCGATTTAATAGCATTGATGAGTGAAGAGTGAGTAGAATAACAAGTCGTTACGAATCCTAATGAGTCGGCCGTGAATTTTCACCAGAAATATGGCTTTTTTCGCCACATTCTTCTGATTGTTTAATCGTGTATTCATTCGTTACTTAATTCGTGAACGTCTTGACTCGTCAGACGAATTGCCTGAGAATTGGTTGTTAAACAAGTGTTAGTTTTTATTTTATTATTTGATAACTTATGATAACAACTCAAATATTATTATACCTTTTATTACTGTGCGATTGCCTCGACTGCCTCCACTGCCTCCACTGCCTCGACTGGATTCGTGAATATAAATTGAAAAATTATTTTCTCGATTCGAACTCCTTTTCACAATATTTGTAATACAATTACTGTACGATTTCGGTGTAATTTACTTCAAATGCCATTTTCTATTCGAAAAGCAATCCTTTTTTCTCGGCTTATTATATGGACCGAAAAGTTTGAGCCGAAAAAGTTCACATGAGTTGTGAACTAAACTATTTTTTATGTCTCATTTCTCTTTGTAATTCTCTATTCGTATTATTTGTTTCGCCAAATAATTATTCCATAAGTGATGACATTTATCCGAAAAAATGTCTGTTCAGACAAAGAACACATTTGAACAAAATCGCTAAATCCGTACAAGTCTTCCCGTGCGGTGAACACACAGACTGACGAGAAAGAGAGATATACTCTATTTTAAGCCCTATTCCGCTGTAATTGATTCGAAACAATGTTATGCATTATATTTGTAATCTTTAGCCAAATCTATCGAAGTTTTATGATTTGCTTCTGTTTTACGTTCAGATGCTTTGCTAACAGTTGTTATTTTCGGCCATAGGTTCAAAAGACTTGGCTCTCAGTCTACTATTATTTAACCCTGACCATGCTATGTGAATGTGCTTATCTACAACAAATTTATTGTTGTCTTAATTGTCAGTTTAAAACTTTATGAGAAAATTAGAGACTTTTTATTTAAATTTTATGACATTGAGCTACAGTTTATTTAGTAATTATAATTGCTAGATTTTACAATCTTATCAGTTTTAGCTTTTTTAATTGCTCATTTATATTTTTGTATTTATACAAAATGTCAATTTTAAACTCAGTGCAGGATTTTTATACTTTTTCTCCGAATCCCGAGTTTGCAATTTTGTAGCTATGAATAGAATAAAATGCGAGTTCAGTATATCGACACTACATAATCAATTAGATAAAACATTTTATCCAATATTCAATCAATTCGTTATTTTAAACTCAACTTCTCGTCCTTTGTCTGACATTTCATTCGTATTTTCTATATTTTAAAGTTCAACTGTAATTACGACTACATTCTATGCAATTGTTTCTTATTCTTGTTATATCGCAATTGCCTTTAAATGAGTCGAAATTTTGCCGAAACATTACTTTGAGATATATTTTTGTTGTCGATTATATTATCGATAATTTTCTATTATTTAATGCTATCTATTCTCACGCAAACATCTATTGTTCACTTTTTCCGTAAACTTATTATTTTCTCAATGTTTAGTCGATTTGTTTGTTTCACGAATTGTTCGCTTTATTGTTATATTTTATTATTAATAACTTTGTTGTCATTCATACGTTTTGTTAATACAATAATTATTAACACTTTTATTGGAATTAATATTATTATAATTTATACCGAAATGATTCATTAATTACTTCATTAATGCTTTAAAATTCAATATTTTAGGAAACAGTTGAAAATGTTTTTACATTTTAATTCTCAATTATCCAAATACTGTATAATTAATTCAAAACTTTCCGTTTAATTAAATTAATGTTTAAATTGATGAGACTTTGATTAAATGAATCAAATGCTATAAATTATATATTTATTTATTCATTAAAAAAGTTTATCATAAGATAATCAAAAGAAAAGCTAATATAAAATCTAATTAAATATCCGCAAAACAGTTAACCTTATATTCAATTCAATTATGCGTTTAATGTTTGAAATAAATATGACCTCAAAATGCAATAATGGAAAACAAAAAGAATTTTTTCTAAAGACTGACATTTAAGTTGTGTTTGCTTTGAGATCAGACCTTAAAATATCGATTTTCTCATTAAATATTCAATCAATTATTGCAACAGTTTTGCTGAGAAACACACATCTCTTCTCTGACATGACTTCGATATAATGTCATAAAATATAAGTTATATCTGAAAAGAGAATATTCAAAGAATCCTTATCACGAAAATCGCTGTCAGAGAGCCCTTACGAAAGAGGCTTTGGTTTAACAGAAAATCTGATTATAAATAGAAAATATGTTTTTCAATGTTTTCACTCTATGTTTGACTTTATATTAGCGACGGATTTAACGATTCGGATCTACAGGATCTACAAATTGCTTGACAGCAAAGGCTCACTTGTCTTACCAATAAGTTATATAACAGACATAATAGCTGATCAAAACTATCATTTTTATAATAAGAGGTTTTACTGTATTTTAAAAAATTTTAAGTGAAGTTCAAATATAATTTTAGTAATTTTTTTAATATTTCGTTTTAGTGAACTTTTGATATTTGAAACAAATATATATTTATTAAAAATGAATATAAATTATTAAATTTTATAAATTCAATGCTATAATCAATTTTTATTTAAATAGTTTTTTCTTCTAAAAATGTTCTTTTGTTCGGGGAATAGTATGCCCTGGATACGTTTTCTAATGCAAAAACGTATTTTATTTGATGTAAACCGGGATTTAAGTTTTGAAACATTTTTGTGAATTTCATATATGATTCAAATCTATACTCATATACAGGATATGTAAAGGATTTGATCAGTTATTCTGGCTTTTTGTCCGACTCTACACAAGTTATTCGCTTAAACTCATGAATATTTTACAAATATTTTTCAATTATTCTTTTGACAGTTATTTACTTAAATAGTTGTATAAAATTAGAAGATTAAGGACAACAACAATAAGTAGATATTAAATTTAAATTTTTCATTTAATTATGTAATTATGTCAATAGAGTGAATGTTTAGTGCATTTTAATAGTATTTACAACTTATTGTTACTTAACTTAGAGTATAAACGCTGACATCAATCCCATAATTAATGTATTAGTTTGACATCAATACTAATTATATTAACAAACTATGCGTTTAATTAGAATGCTTATTGACTTTTTTAACCATTAATTATATTTTTCATTTACCACTAAAAAAATACTCAGAAGATAGGAATTTATTTTAGACTTTCATTAAAAATTTTTTGTTATACCGTATATATTTTAATTATTTTTTGTTCGGATGAGTTCCTGATTAAGGCTTGTGTTCATTGATTGGCTATAATATTAATGTATAGTTGGAATAGTAGTTAGAATAAAGTTTTTTGTCTAAACAGATGTAAAACTTAATAATCAGCAAAAATTGAGTCGAAGTTGAGAATTAAGTCTCGAGTCTCGGAATATATAGGGATCTAAAAATAGTAGGTCTGTTCGGATAAACACTTTATGGCAAAGACATGAAGATATGAAGTGGTGTGCGATCTCTGATCACTGTTTTGTTGAATGGCTTTAAATTAGTTTCAAAAATACGAAATACTCTTTTCGGCTCAAACTTTGCGAACAAAATAACGACTGACTGACTGACTGACTCTCAAAATCCATTATTTGCCTTATTTTTGCACAAACTCTGCCTACAAATTAAGTACAACTTTTTTGTGCTTTCTATGAATTATTAATAACTTTTGCCATTAGAATACAAACCCATAATTTGTATACGACTTCGCCCTTTATGACAATTACGGCTTTAATTTAGTTTAGTTTTTGTTTCACTTAACTAAACAAATGGAATATTCTTTCGCTTAATATTTCAATTTCTGTATTTCGTTTCAATTAAATTGTTATTAGCTTTTAGTTTCGCTCCAAATCTTAAATATTATTAACTTTTATTCTCAATTAAATCATTAAATACTGATTACATAATAATATAATACAAGAGATTATGTGATTTGTTTCTGCGGTTTCGCGAATAAAAGTTTTATTTAGTTTTCTTTTTTTGAATTTAAATAAATTTATTTTTACTGTTATTTTATTTATAACTTATCTGTTCTCTTAACTACACTCTTCTGTTATTTAGATTTTATGAATTAATGTTTTAGTTTATTATTATTTTTAAATGTAGTTATTTTTATTGTGTTTTCCTAACTTTTCTCTTGTTTTCTTTTTTTGTTAGTTTGACTACAATTTATAAAATTGTTTTTTTCCAAAAGATTATTCAATGATTATTAATGTTTTATTATTTATTATTATATACTTTTTTGTTTTTGTTTTGTTTTACTCTATTTAAAAGTTTATAATTTAACGAGTTTTGAGTTTTTAATTTTTTTTTGTTGCTTTGAGATCGGAATTCAGTTCATTCCGTATTAACACTAAAATATTTTCTATTAATAAACCTGTGATTCAGACATAATTAAAAATTTTCATTCTTTTATCAAAGCATTGTTTTTAATTCCTAATCAGTTCTATGTTTTTAAGTTTGATTTTTTCCTATTGTTTAAAAAATGATTCGACTCTTTATTTTTGCGAATCCTCTTTAATTACTCCTTTTGTGCATTTGTCTGATTTGTAACATTTGATAACAAAATAAAAAATTGCTTTAAGTCTGAAAATATTTGAAATGTAAAACACTTGTATGGAGTGGAGTCTATGTATGTATTGATAACATTTATTTAGGTTGAAATGCAGTACTTTATTAGTCCTCAAATAAATAGCTATTATATCATCCGTTACTGTAAACTGAATTTTATTTTCATATAATTTATAACGAAATTCAGTCTATTATAGGATTAAATGCATAAATCATTTGAAGGAACACTGCATTACCTGAAAGTTGTTAATCAAAGGCAATCATTCTTCGGATCACACATACAGTTCAAGAGTTGTTATTAAAGAGTTTTAGCCCGAGTTTAGAGTAGATTTCGTTCAGCAGTTAAACCCAAACATGTTTTCAAAACAATATTAATTTTGCGAATCGTAAGAACTGACAGATCTGACCAAACCATAGCCGACAAGAGTGTCTCGGATTATAATTTATTGTCTGCTCTTGTGTTTTGTTTTTGCTATTCTATTATTATTCCATATATTTATATATTTATAATAACAATGAAAACTAAAAAGGATTATTCAAGTGTTTAGAAAAACTTGAACTCAATTCCAATTCAGTTATTAACTAATGCCTAAAATATAAGGCTCTTTACGTATATAGTCTGTACTCAACAGTACTTCAGGAATACTATAAGAGTTGGGATACTATACTATAACTTAGTTTATGTTTATATCCGATACTTACATAAGTGAAGCGTAAAGTAAACATTAGATTATTTTGTGCTAATAATTAGAAAGTTTTTGTGCATAAAGTGTTTAAACAACTGATAACTGACTATATTTTTGTTAGTGATTTGGTATACATTTCTGGCCTAAATTCAACCAAATGCTCTTGCAGATATTTTAATCTTTATTTTTGAAAATATTTACTTCTTTGGAATTATCTAACGATAGAATATTTGTGGCAATAATATAATATAATAATGAAATTATTATTTATAATTAGTTTAGAAATAATGAAAAAGTGGTTTTAATTATCAATCGATTAACTCAATTGGTGTGAATCTGACTGCCAATCAATTATTGATTAAACGCTTTATTTTTACATCAGTTGCCAATCGATTGCATATTCGCTTCATTTCCTTAAATTATTTCGCAATAGAAAAACGCATTAAATTCTGAAGATTTGAATTCTTTGGATATTTTTTCCTTTAATCGATTCGTTTGATTCGGATTTGATTGACTCGAATCCAACCGAATATTCCAAAACATCCGGATTTGCGAACTCGTCATTAATTATCTATCGATTCATTAGACATTTGTTGCTTATGTTTTGCAATTATTTTTTACTTTACTTTTCAATTTATTAAAAATATTATTCCATATATTCATTGGTTTATTTATAATTTGAATTTTTTCTTTTTTTTAAATAATTAATTGAATTCGTGTTTACGTTAGTTTAAACTGTAATTTATTGCTCATTACTTGAAATGTTTTATTGATTTTTTTTCAAAAATATATATACTAGGTATAAAAGTTATTTAATAAAATTGCTTTTTCGCATAAATTATTAATTTTTTATTTCTTTAAATCTTTTTTAATTCTTAATTAAAGTTTAAAAAAGATGTCAGTTTTGCGATTTTAAACTATATTTCTGTATAAACGCCCAATTATTTTGGTTTTATTGAAATATTTAATTTATTGAAATCGGAGGCAAAGCATAACTGAATTTAAAGATGAGTTAAGACTTTAGTCTCTTTACATCTGGCGTTGGCTTACCTTTGCGTGCATTTGAGTGAATACTGTAGAGATAGGAATGAAAACGTTCTTCTAATTCATTGCTGTATTAATCGAATCGATTCGTTCAACAATTGTTATTAAATAAAGAATTGTTTAGAGTTTAAGCAAATATTTGGTTATATATACACTGATTGGCAAATATTTAACTTATTGTTTGTTTTGCTTTATCACCCATAGTATGGACAACGGTGTGGACAACCCCTTCAGACCGGGCTCTGAGTTGAGCAAAGAGGCCGACATTATTGTGAATCTAATAAAAGAGGGAAAACCTATTACTCCAACCAAAGAGACAATGGATTCGCCGAATCTAAACGGCATTAACGGCACGAATGGCATGAATGGCAACAATGAAATGAATGGCAAAAAAGAGTTCCATTTGTTAGAGAAGTCGCCGGAAATGAACGGAACGCCGAAGACTCGGGCGTCGGCGGTGGTGGAGGTCCAGCACGGGATTGTGGTTCCGCCCAACGACGCCAAGCAAGTGGTCGAAGAGGTGAACATAAAGAAGAAACGCAAGTGTTGTTCGATTCAGTGATTAGAGGAACAGTAGTTTAGGTGTTTCGACGGCCCACTCAACCGCACATCACATCCTTCGCTCCCTTTGACCATTCGGTGACATTCGGTCTAATCTGAACTGAATTGAACTGCCGGTGACTTACGTTTATGCATACCTGCGCTAACTATAGGCATCTCTTTTTATATAGAATTTAAGCGAAAATATTTTGAATGCCTTTGTAAACAATGACAGAAATACTAGTCATTTGCCATTTATATGATATTTGGAAATACGTTTGAATTGTGAGACAAACTCTTCGTCTTTTGAAAGTGATTTATGCGAAACATCACTCATTCGATCGCTTATATATCACTCGAATAATCATCTATTCATTGGTTCAGTCATTGTTTGCCTTCAATGATATCAAACAAATAGTTTTCAATGTTTTAATACATATTTAAACCTATTGTTCAAATCAAGTCATCACTACTTCCCCTGATTTTAAATCATTTGACAAATACAACAAAACTGCAAACGATTTACAAAAAAGTTTTAAAAGAGTTTATAATATAATATATAATAATATAAATATTTATTGTATAAAAAGGTTTTGAACGAACACTTGTGACGAATATATAAATTATAAGTTAAGTGATCACACATTGAACGGATCAGTCTGTCTGTCCCCACATCTCAAACCTCTTCACATCAATCAGTCTTTAACTTAATGTAAATTTGTTTCAAATTCTCTGTTTTTTCCGCAAAACCCCATTTTCTTACTCCAATTTTCAGACTTACTTCGAATTTCCGTATATTATATACTATTACTATATATAAAGTTATATATTTGAGTCTATTATATAAATATTCGTTAAATTTTTACTTTATTTTTATCCTTTGCTTAAAATAACAGTAGAGAAGGCACTCGACTGCCAGACCCACACCCGAACCACTGCTTTCCAAAAGCTATATATTGTATAACTGTATAACTGATGCGTAGATTCTTTGCCGACAATTAAGTTATGTCTAAACAATATTGACGTCATTTAACCTTTGAATACCTGTTAGAAAATCGCAACTATTTCTGTGTTAACTCGAAAGTTCTCTCGATTTCAGTTCTCTCTGTTATTAAAGTTTCGTAACTGTTATAAGAATTTTGTGATATTTTAGTTTAAAGATTAATATATAGACCGAACAGAGTTCCTGCGCTTTACACGAAATGCAAAACTTATTTCTCGTAATAATTAGTTTATTTTGTCAACAGTTTTAGCGGCAGTTATTGGTCAGAGAATGAGTTATTTTGAGTTCAACTTAACTTTTGATTATTGTTTTGTCAAAATTATTCTCATTTATTGTATTGCGTGTATAGAATGTGAAAAAATAGATTTTTAGACAAAAAACGATTCGATAATCATTATATGAAATGCTTGTGATTATTGGTGTTCTTGAATTGAACTTAAATTAAAAACAAACACAAGAATGTTGTTTATCAGACCTGGTATTGCTCATAGAGTATCGGATTCTTAATGGAGTTTCATATTTAACACTCGTTTTTAGGCATTTATATTGAGTTTAGATACGAATTACGTATCGATTAGTAATTCTATTGAGAAAATACAGACAAATATAATCAAAAACAGTTTAAAGCGAAACCTAAATATAAATATAACTGAAAACTCCATTATTTTTAATATTATATGAAATGAATTCATTGTGAAAGTGATATCTGATTTTGGAATTTCTCGAATCTATCTGTCAATCAATCATATGATGAATAAAAGTGTTTTTTATATATTTAGTGCTTATCTTCACAAATGTTTAAATCCCTTTTGTATTGATAGGAAAGCATTCTTTTTGGCACAAAAACTCGAAATTAATATTTCGATTATTATATAAATTATTTTCATTGTATAAAACAAATGCTGAAAAGATTTCGATTATTAAGAATACGATTTCGAGTCATTTTAGTCCAATATTTTCTAATTTAATAAAAACTTTAAAATTACAAAAAATATATATAGGAATCGGTTAAGAGTTGTCACAATTCTTGAGTCAGTTTTCGATTTTCGAAAATTAATATTAATATTGTAATCGATTTAAATGAAAAATGACTTAAATTTTATGAGATTTGTATAAATTATATATATATTTAACGAGTGATCGAAACCCTTTACCGATTCGATTATGTGATCACTTCTAATGTATTTATTTATTTATAAAAAGAGAAATATTTAATATATTGTCAAAAAAAAAATTATAAAAACAATGCATTAGTTTTGGCAAAAAATTTAGATATTATTATAAATTATATAAAATAAATGCTTTCATTCATATAATTTTGAATTTCAGAAATCATTTAAATCCAAATCTAAATGCGTTTTAATTTGTTTCGATAAAAAAAAGCTAAAGATAGAAATTAATGATTGAAAATGACTTTTCGTTTTTCCTAAGTTTAATGAGAGTGTCGTAAGAATAACACAAATATATTGAAATAAATTTTAATGTTTTGATCAAATATTTTATATAATATAATATTTATATATAATATAATAATAATTTTAATGTTATTTTACAATAAATATAATAATAATAATGAGAATAAGATAATTGAACCAAAAAATGTCAAGAATTGAATTGAAGGCACATTTATATAAAAAAAGAGATAATTCTTAAGATTATAGATTTGAGATTCAAATAATGTCTTATATTAATAATGACTGGAAATGGTAAGCAATGAAGAAGTTTCGGAAAACTGAATATTAATAATAAATGTTTAAAGTATTGCACAATATTTGTCATTAAATAAATAAATAGAATATTAGAATTATTGTAAAGATTGGTAATAATTATAGAATTGTTTCGAATTTGATAGACGTCTGAGTCTATAGAGAACCCAATAATGGCTTTTATTAAGTGTTCTCTTAGTAGAGATCATAAGAAAACGAAGAGAAAGAACAACAAAATTGAGCCAAAATTTAATCGAATGAATAAATTCGTAAAGCATTCCTTCAATAGTTATAAATATTTGTGAATTCCTTAAACTATTGCCAAACTAACGTATAATAGCTTTTTGGAAATAATCCAATTTTTTCCTATTTATGCAAAAAATATAAGAAACGAAACGACTCTTCGATTCATTACTATTCTCTCAATTGTTTTCAGTCTTAAAAATATTTTGTTTTAAGAAAACAATTATAAGTATTATAGCTATTAATCGCGATTTCAATCCAATCGACTAATTCTTTAATTTCGCTAAACTGTCGCTCATTTAAAATGCTTCGAAAGTAAACGATATTTTATAAAATCATTTCAAATAAAACTAATTTTAAAACTAAAAAATCGAATGAAAATGTAAATAATGATCGACTAATTGACGAAATTATAAGGGGGCGGACGCGAGCCGTACAGATGCGGTGGCAGCGATCCGGGCGACCAATTGTCATCGACGTCGACTCGATTAGGCGGTGCGCTCGGGGCCGGTCCTCCGCGACCTTCAGAATGGCCTTTACTGTCAACACTTATCAGAATTAATTTTAATTACAATTTTAGCTATAAATTCATTTCTAATAAAATTCAATTTAAAAATTTATTGAATATAATATTCAAAAACTTTTCAATCATTTAAATATTTAATTAAAAACGTCAGTAATTACTGTGCGAGTGGAATGTCGTCTTCATCCAAGTTATCCAATGTTGAGTCACTGGATGTTGAAAAAGTGGAAAATAGTTAATAAATTGAATTAATTTACAGTATATTTCCTCAATTCATGTCTCACTGACTCAACAATTATTGGAAAAACAAGTTTTTATTGGATTTTATTTATAAGTAATTGAATGAAAAGCAAATTAATTATCGGAAAAAAACTTACGATTCTCTGCGAATCGGAAAACGTTTGACTTTTTGATATAATAACGAAAGAATGTAAGCGAATAAAGTCGAGGGAATACTGATTAGAAGCGCCGACAGCATTGAAGACCAATAGCCGTTCTGCACAACAACACAATTCACTCGATTTAATACAAGTTTTTTATATAATTTATTTAAACAATTCAATTGAGACTCACAAACGGCAAAACAGTTTCTTTACATAAAGTCATAACCGTTGCGTTCAGAGCTCTGCTGACAGGTTCGCACCGACCGATACCGGTCTTAATCTGTTAAACAATAGCATTAAATGAAACAGAAGTGCAATCGAAAAGAGAATACCTCTTCGACGACATGCACTGCGTATTGATCAACGAGTGAACTCATGTCTTCAACGAAAGCCTTGGCCACCGAATGGATTTCCGAGCGACCTCTACTCGAAATATATCTCTGGGCGTCTTCGGCTTGTTTTAATAAACTGGTCAGCGCTTCCTTCAGTCCCTTATTGCCATAATTAGCTTTCCGTTCGATCTTCTCTGCGCCGGCGGTTAGGGTTTCCTAAATTAAAATCAATTTTATAGTTAAATGCAAACCAAACCAAATGTCAATTCAATTCAAACATACAATCGTTTCCTTGATTTTGATGACCAAATTGATTGGAGTCTTCAAATCCATTGCAATGTTTCTGAGTTTGGCAATGTTATCCACGTCATTCTTGGGAAGTCGATTGGCCTCCTGTTCCAGTTCGTTGGAAATGGATACCAAATCCAAAGGAGTAATCGTGTGTTTAATCACATTCGCATAACTCGAGAAGTTAAGGGTTCCGATAGACGTCTGCTTTAGGTTTTGGAGAAGTTGATAGCCATCGGCCGTAAGGATGACTATATTCGACGGATTCACATTCACCCGATCCAAGAAGACACTCAATTTCTCTTCTATACGATAGCGCTATTAAAACAAGTTTTTAGTCAATACTGAAAACAAAATTTGAAATAATTAATCAAATGCTTACTTCTTTGAAGAGCAGAATCTCAGATATATTAACATTGTTTACAGTTCTGCCGCTATTTATCTGAATTTGATTGTATTTATTCAGTTCTAAAACATTATATAGACTTAGATTGTGATGACATCGCGTCACGACATCCGCCAGATTTGGTTTAACGCCTTGAATGACATGGATAGAGTCGGAGAAGTGTTCCTGCTCAACCTGCTTCTGCAGGATTGCCATCACTTGCTTCGATTGGGCTTCGGAAGGGTTTTCCAGATAATGGCAAAGAGTTTTGTCAAAAACACTTCCCATAAGGAATAGAACAGTTGTGCTGAAGACTAATGGAAAGAACAGGAGAAACAGTATAACGAGTCCGCACCGGAAGAATCGTTCGGATGATTTTGAGCGCCTCTTGTAGTTATGACGAGTCGGTTGTTGATTGCAAGCGCCGCACAAAAGGCCAAATGAGAAGAATATGAGTATTAAACAGACTATAGCAGCACCAGCAAGAAAGGCGTACCAACTGTGCAGAAAAGCCCAATTAATACAATAAATTGCACAAAAAGCTCATCAATAATACCGATATATCTCGTATTTTTCGATATACTTCTGTCCGATATAAACATTTGCTTTAACTCTAACCAAATCAACGTTCGGTCGTCTTAGAGCTTCGTTGATGTCGTCGGCGGCAGAACTCAACTCATTTTTGACGGCTTTTATTTGACGCTTAATATCAGGAATCGTGTTATTGACTGTCGATTGGATTTTGTAACTGATTTCATCGAAGGCTTCCTTTCCTTTCTTGATTTCCCGAACAATATTTGCGTTCAATAACTCAGAGATGTTTTGCATTAAAGGCGACAAATCGGGCAAATCATCGATACGAGTGGTCACCGAAAATGAGTTCAAAACTCGATTATAGCGATACTTCAAATCAATGCAAACTCTTTCTCTGCAATGATTCAAAAACTGCTCCAAATCCTAATTAACGCAAATTATTATTTTTACAATACGTTCACTCAATAAAGAGAACTCAAATCAATTACATTCTTAGATCTGGTCAGTCGTGACTGCAATTGAACGGTCAGTAATCGGAGTTCAGTTGTTTCACCCGTCAGTGTCTTCAAGTCAATTAAAATTGAATCCAATTCTAACCAAAGCATTGTTTCAATTAAATAATCAATAAATAAAAAATTAAGTAATGACTCACTCGAGACAATGTCAGTCAAGTTCTCGAGAGACACCGCTTCCGACAGAACGGCTAACCTATTCTTCACAATTAATCCGCTTTTATCCAAACTATTGCCTAATTCTTGCTCTAATTGTTCGAAATTTGTTCGTAAAAGTGTATTCACTTCTAACTGAGTGTTATTGAGATATAGCATCAGATCGTCTGTCGTTTGATTCAAAGCTTTAGGCAGTTCTCGAACGCCTGACCGGATGTACTCATTCGTAACGAAGGCACTGGAATCGCAATCAATGCCATAATTATTAGATATTTCAATAACAAAACTTTTAATGAAATTGTTATGAAAAGTGTATGAATACCTTATGACGAAAAACGACATCAAAAGCAATAAAATGAAGAGTTTGACTGAACTCAATGTGCGAACACAAGGATCACAGGTTCGGTCAACTTTGTAGCGCTTTTTCTTGTTTACAGCTCTTCTGATGGGAGAACCGCTCGACGAAGAGCCATAAGTGCGGCTGTGTTTGGCACGAGTGGACCGTTTGTCTGAAGAACAACAACAGCAACAAACGAATCCAATCAATGGTAATAATATTGAAACGCTTAGAATCACTATTGAAGTCAATATAAGTCCCCAAAAGTGCGTTATTAACTGAAATGTCAATTAATTTCAAACATTGAAACACTTTTATAAAAGTAAACAACAAAAGGCTTACTAACCCTTCCCTTATTCTCTCTGATCACAGGTATGGGATCGTCGAACAGCTCTTCTTTGATAACATTCGGCGGAAGTCCCGGCGATTGCAACGAATCGATCACATATTGAGTGATTAGATACAAGTGATCCATACCTTTGCCGCTAAAGACAGGAATGTCTGAATGCCATTGGCTTTGGCTGAGACTCTGTTGCGGAGAAATGAACTTTATTTGACGCCACGGGTTATCACCATTTGTTCTGTTCATTGTTTGTTCTTTCGGTTGGGATTTGATTCCCGAAACTGGCAGTGAATTCGATACTAAGAATACTGTTAACCAAACGATTAATACATTTTGTGTTTTATTCTTATTAATCAAAAGATTTTTGGCTTCAGTTTTGGACAACATTTTTCAGATGTCATTCAAAACGATTTTTTTGGGTTTTCTTTGGATTTTTGGGTTTTTTTGTTCGTTTTTATTATATTTGAAGAAAAAAACTTTAATTATAATCGAAAACTATTAGACGTTTTGGGTTTAGCAGTAAAAGTGAGGTTCTCTTCGTTTGAGTGAACTCCAGCTTCAGATAGAGTGAAGTCGACATTCAATTCATGGTTGAGTTGTCGAAGTGTTTCGGATTCAGTCAATGGATATCTGTTTAAAGGCATTGAACTCAACGTTAGTTCAGATCTAAAGCTATAATGAAATTGAATCGAAAAACAAAACAAAACAAAAACTCATTTTTTATAACAAACACTAAATATATAAAAATTCAAATAAAAATCAATTTAAAAGCCAATTATTCGGCTCTAAATAGGCTATCAGTTAATAAAAGCGTATTTTAATCAACAATCAAATCAATGGATACCTCGTATTGAATGTTAAGGTCAGCAAAACGTATCCAAAAACTCGTTTCAATTCCTCTTTTGCCACAAATTTTAATTATTTTAATCGATTTAAACCAAATTAAAGCCAATATTTTGAGTATTTTTTTTAATTAAAATAAATGCTTAAAACCAATGAATACAATGAATATTAAATAAAATAAAATAAATGAAATGAATTGAATTAACACTAAAATATGAAACAATTATTAAAAATAATTGAGATCTGAATGCGATGTTGTGTTGAATGCATTCATGTTTTTGAGTGGCAATGAATCCAAACATTCAATTAAATAATAATAATAATAATAATAATAATCACCTGTTTTTCAATGGCATTCACTTTATGCTGCACTCAATGCAGGACCGATTGGCTCTGATTTGAGTCAGTCTTTCGTTGCATTGTTTGCAGTCTTCACTCCAAAGCCTCTCTCAGTCTCAGAGTTTTCGGTTCTCACAGTCAGTCGCTATCGCTCTATCACTCAATGGTTTAACGAACTCCGACTCTAAAACTCTCTAAAATATCTCTTTTCTATTGCTTTTGCGTCAAAAACACTAATTCACTCAAAGATAACAATATTTCAATTCAATTATTAATATTTGATTTTTATATTTCAAATAATATCCAACTTTACTTCAAATTCTTTTTTATTTAACATATGAAATGTCAATAAGATAAGACTCAACTATTTAAAATTTAAATACTCTGAATATCTTTTTTAGATCCGTAATTAGTTAGAATTACAGTACAGTATAGAAAGGAAAAAGTTAGCTTGGGCAATGATAAATAAATAATTAATAGAAAGTTGCGAATAGCTGGTTGACTACATTTCTAATCAGTTAAATAGCTATCCATTGATTAATTAATTAATAGTCATATAGTTGACAGACATTGAGCAGAATTTTATTCACTTTCACTCAAAGCTAAATATTCAACGAATCGATTAAACTTTCCATTTATTTATTTATTTAATATTTCCAGAATTGAGTCACACATTGATGGCTCAGATTTATGTCAAAGCGTTTAGATTTTTTGTTTGATTTTTAATTACTGTTAAAAATGGTTAAACATTTTTGGTGATAAGCTTGTTTACAGAAATGTATCTGGATTGTATTATTTTAAATAAAAGACTGACATTGTATACAAAACTTTTAATTGTTTAAATTGTAATACATTATCAAGAAGATGTCAAATCCTCAATATCTACTTAATTTCCGCTATTTATTATCTTGTTGAATAATTATTATATTTATATTTACTATATAAATAATTAAGTACATTAAATTAAATTAAATTAAATACTGTTTTAATTTGATATATTTAAAAAATTAAACAATTAACATATATTTAAATATAAATCTTAATAATGAATAAAGTAATCCAGATTAATTTAGTTAAAATAAAGAAACGTTATTCTAACAAAGCTTTAGAACTTTTGTTGACGTCATTTGTGAACAAAAAGCAGTAAATATTTTCATTTAAATGTCTTTAAAAATCGCTTCAAATGCGAATCCAATGCGAATCCAATGCGAATCCAATGGTTTGAGTGACTGTCAACTGAAGAGTTGGTGAAGCGATCGCGAGAGCAGAGGAGTGGTAGACAATGTCAGTGGAGATCCCGCGAAGTCTCAAGCATTTGGTGCAGAGAGTGATGCGAGGCTTCTATCCCATCGAACACGTGATAGTCGTCGACCTTCTGATCCGAAAGCAACTGATCAAAGAAGACGATATGATTGAGTCACTTAAGTTCGAACGCAAGCACTTGCGGTCAGTGCTCGCCGGCCTCGAGAGGGACAAACTCACCAAAAAGAAGTTGCGGATTGAGACCGGAGTGGACGGGAAGGCCAATCGACACAACTATTATTACATCAATTACAAGGCGTTCGTCAATGTCGTCAAATACAAGTTGGATCACATGAGGAAGAAGATCGAGTTGGAGGAGCGCGACCTGACCGCACGCGCCTCCTTCCTGTGCGACGACTGCCACAAGACATTCACTGACCTCGAAGTCGACCAACTCTTGGACCCAATCACTGGCGATATGAGGTTTGCCGTCGACTCACCACTGAGTCAATGCTATAAATGTATTGTTTGTTCGACCTCTCAATAGGTGTTCGTTCTGTTCGGGTGAAGTGAAGGAAGACCCGAACCATATGCCAAAAGCCGACTCCAGACTCCTGTTGGCGAAGTTCAACCAAATGATGGAACCGTTATGGCTGTTACTCAAAGACGTTGAGGACATCCGTCTGTCGACCGATCTTCTGGAGCCGGAAATCCAAGTGTCAGCCGAACCCCAATCCCAAGCGAATGCAGCGAACAATACGTTCTCAGGAAAGCAATGGAACGACAAGAACAGAGCCATTAATAGTGAATACGAGAACTCTGTTCTCAATGACCAGAAGAACTATACCATTAAAATAGAAGACTCGACCACTGAGTCGGGCGGCGGTGCAGTCGAACAGGAGGTGTTGGTGAAGAAGAAAGAGCAGCCGTCGTGGATGTTGGAGAGCACTGTCTCGAACATCAATCACACCATTAATAACAATCTAATGTCTGATGTGTTGCTGTCGACGCCTCAGAACTCTTCCAAATCTAATAACAAATATATGACTAAAACTAATTCAATCCAAAGCTCTAATTCCGATAACAACGAGCCGTCGAAAGAAATTCTCGAAACTCTTCTCATTCATGAGAAACAACAGGAAAACAGCTCTTCGGCCGCATCTCTACTCCTGAGTGATTCGACAAACCATTTGTTGAATAATTACAACAATAACGACAACAACGAAGACGTGATTATGAGTGACGAAGACGACGACGACGTGGAAGCGCATGAGCCGATGGTCAGAGTCGGCCATCAGTCGATTCCGTTGAGTGAAGTGAACGACGAAGTGATAGCGCAGATGAGCGAAGAGGAACGGGAGGAATACATTCGACTCACGCAACAGGTTTACGCACATATGTACGACATTTAGAGCCGACACCCGATTAGTCAATGTTTTCAATTGAACCCAAATCTTGTATAAAGTTATTAGTTTTGCATTTCTTAATACAAATACAAATAAATTGATTCAAAGTTTTAAACATTTTTAACACTAATTGTTGAATCGAATCGAAGTTCTATTATATTTAAAATAATTTATAGTTTTATTTCTCAAATGATTTCTTTACAATCATTTTGTTGTCATTCAATTCAAACTTTGTTTTTCTTCATATTTATTAATATTAATAACTTTTTAAATCAAATAATAAATATTAAATTGAATTTTCGTAAAATACAATTTTAACTAATTTAATGACATTTTAGCCAAAATTAAATCTCAACTTATGACTCGAGCGGTTCGTCTTTTTCTTTACGATTGGGTTCTTTGCTTTGATGGCTGAGTCGAGTCGTTCTCTTAAGCGTTTGGACCGGAATGTTGACAAACTCTACGGTTTCGATGACCGGAATATCCATTTGTTCTATTCTGACGGGAACTCCGATTATATTGCTTTCGAGCTTTTTATTACCGATTTGTCTGTTGACCTGAAGTGGAACCGTTAGAGTCTGTTCGGGTATCGTCAGACGTTCAGTCGTCACAATCTTCTGTTGCAATGGCTTTCCCGAAGTTCTGGCCAACAGTTTCTCAATGTCTTTGAGAACGAAATTATTCTCCGATTCAGTCATCTTGTGTTCGTAGAGTTCAACCGCTTCTTCGGTCACAATCAAAGTCTCATAAGTTTCCAATTTCGACGACTTTTCGCTTTTCGTCTTCAAAACGATATAATCCTTATAAGACTTCTTTGATTTCTTATCACTTTTACTCATTTTATTCTTAGACTTATTATTATTTTAATCGAAGATATTATAACTCGTTCTCTAATTCAAACTAAACTGATATTAAATTCAAACTCAATTAAACTCGAGATAACATTAATAACCACTACTTTATACTACTGTTTAGCTAAATATCATATTATTTAATTAATATTTATTAAGTTACCGGTAATCTAAAAACTGTTCAGTACAACTATATATAACAGTGAATAAAAATGTGCTGGGCTGTACTTTTTGAAATTTCCTGTTTATTGAAGGCTTAATTAAAAAATTGGTTCAGTATTAAAATCAACTTTTATTTAGAGATCATTATTGCAAATAACTTATACATCGTTTAATCAAAACAATATTTAATAAATCCTAAAAATATTTCAATTAAACTCAGTTTTAGTTTAATCGAAATCTTGTACAGAATCCGTCACTTTTCAAACTTTAGGCTAAAAAATAGCGTTGGTTGTGAAAGTAACCAGTGTCAATTACATATTCTATTATAATATCAAAAACATTTATTTAATCCCTTTTGTGATGCTTTCTCTCATCAAAACATTTATAATTGAATACAAAAGTAAAAAGAATGATAAGATTGATGACTAGAAAAATCCAACTCGACATCCAAACCCATATCAAGCAGTCCTTGCGCTGGAACTCATACAGATAGGCCGGTAAGAGCCACTGGGCCTGACTTAGTAGCCATACGATGAGCGCGAGTATCCATTGCTTGGAAGTGAGCCGAATGTAGGGCCAGATTAGCGGCAAAAGACATAAATACCAAAGAAAATACTGAGAAGTAATCACTTTATTAATTGTGACAAACGCTGTCGTCTGACAGAAGAGTCCAAATATCAAGTCTTGGGTTTTGTGTTTAGAACCCAAACTGTAATAGAAGGCAAAGCCCAGGACTGACACCACTTGAGGAATGAATGCCATATAAGCGAATAGTTTCTGCTTTTGTTGGTCTCTTATCAGGTGATAGACATAGAAATATGGACTGAAATTGTGTTGCGGGTCCTTCCGGTGCAAGTGGTAGAGCCAGGCCTCGTCTAAGTAGAGTTGGCCGTAAAGATGATACGAGAGATAAGTCGGGAAAACGAATCCAATTAAAGCGAATGCAAAGAACTTTACTTTTTTGGCATTAGGTTTGAATGCTTTCCATACTTTCGGGCTTTTGGTTAAATAGAAATAAAGGGCCGGAATGTAGATAATTGGGTAGAGTTTGAAGTGTATAACAAATCCGTACAAAAGGCCGCCGAAGACTAGTCGGCGATTGACTAAACATAAAATGGTTAACAAGACTAGAGTCGTCACAACCGATTCGGCGCTTCCGCGCGTCGACACAATGGCCGGCAATGGGTTGTAAAGCCATATAATTGAACACAATTTGGCTCTTCTTGTGTCCAAATATTGACCGCAAATGACGTAAATTAAGAAACCACTCAATACGTCCAAAACCGAAAACAATATTTTACCGAATTGTGAGCAAAGAGTAATGTTCGGCACCATTAGAACGGCCAGCAATGGTGTGTATCGGTAGGTGTGGCGCAGGTACGGCGACCGGCCCTCTGACACATAGCGCGCGCCGTCGCTGAAGATGACGTAATCGATGTCTGTGTACTTCAATGTCAACACTTTGTCCTGAATTTCACTTAAGATTATCAACAAAAGTCGTATCACTAGTGATACCGACAAATGCCAACCAATCGAGTGATTGAACACTAATTTAGTCAAAGTTTTCGACATATTTTGCATTAAATCACTCATTCATTCACTCATTGTTTGCGAAACTAAGTCTACAATTGAATCGACTTTTTGTCGAAAAACACTTCGACTTCTAATTCGAGATATGATTACAGAATATAGCGATTATTACTTCTCCACAAATTACGTCAATACGATTGCATTAATACAATTCCCCGTTTTATTTGAGCCAAACTATGCGAACAAATGGATATTCTCTCAATTCGCGCCGCAATCAGTATTGAGTCGTTTTTTATTGCTTTGCTTTAAATTGTTGCAGACATTAAGTTTTAGAGCAATTCATATATAACGTAATTTTATTTACAGCATAAAAACCCTTACTTTAAAAATAATTGCAATAAAGTTTGCATAAAAATGACCCCTTTTTACAAAAATATGTATTTAATGAATAGTTGCGAATCTCTCCAGTATTGAGAAATAATCACGTTTTGAATGTTCGGTCAATTAATTCGCAGTTAATTCTAATTTAGTTTAATTTAATTATTAATTAATAACTAATTTAATTGTTTTTTATATTTTTGTCCGAATTGTCAATAAAATTGACAAAAAATCGAATCGAAATAAGAATATGTCGAAAGTTAAAGGTATTTGAGTTCGCATTTCAATCAATAAATCAATTCTAATGTCAATTAAAACCGAATTAATTGCTTAACAGAAATGTCTTTAATTCGAATCGAATCTCGCGATCAATGGATGAATAATCTGTTGCAGAGATTGGGAATCGTTTCCGATTATAGCCTTCTATTTGAGGACCAGTTTCTGAGCGACGAGTCGAGTGACCAGTATTTGGTTCAATTGGATCCGAAGGACTGGAAAAATCAAGATCACTACCGACTCCTATATGTGAAGGACAGGTGTTATGCGTCGCCCGAAGACATCAAAAAACAATGTATTTGTCGTTCGATTGAATCGATTGCTTGCAATCAATTGGTGACTAATTGCCGGCTTCTGTCCAATAGACCGAATCAAAGTGCTTCGACACCACCCGGACAAGAGGGCGTCCGCCACCGGACAGGCCATTGATCTCGATCTCGACTACTATTCCTGTATTACTAGAGGTTTGCACTCTTTCTCCAAATGTTTCGGTTATTGATTATTGAGATAATTATCGATTAAATGATTTATTTCTGAATAGCGTACGAGATATTAGGCGATCCAATCAAAAGGAGGTCTTACGACAGCATTGATCACACCTTCGACAACGATATTCCATCCAATAATGCCTACAATAAGTCACACTTTTATCAAGTTTTTCGACCCGTTTTTAAACGCAATGCGAGGTTTCGATCGATTTATTTATTATTAATTAAAATAATAACCGATTTGTTTACCCAAAAGATGGTCAAACGTACAGCCGGTGCCCGACTTGGGCGGCGAGAACTCAAACATTTCAGATGTGAACCAATTCTATAACTTTTGGTATAATTTCGATTCGTGGAGAGAGTACTCATATCTGGATGAGGAGGAGAAGGATAAGGGGGAGAACCGGGAGGAACGCCGATGGATGGACAAGCAGAACAGGGCCGCCAGGGCTCAGCGCAAGAAGGAGGAGATGCAGCGCATCCGGCAATTGGTGGACAACGCATACCAGTGCGACCCCAGAATCGGTAAATTCAAAGAAGAAGAAAAACAGAGAAAATTAGAGCAAAAGTTAGCGAAACAGCAAAACATTCGACAAAAACAATTAGAAGAGGAAAGAGTGAAACGAGAGGTCGAGGAAAGGGAGAGATTAGAGAAATTGGAAAAAGAAAATGAATTAAAGGCTAAGAAAAACGAAGAGAAGAAACAGAAGGAAGCGATTAAACGGCTCTTAAGGAAAGAACGCAAACTATTGGAGACTCTGTTCGATAAGTTCGACTATTTTGCCGAAAACGAGTCGAAAAGAATTGAAAATTTGAGTGAATTCGACAAAATTATTAGAATTTTTAGTTTTGAAGAATTGCAGAAATTTAGAGAAGAATTCGAACGATTAGATAATGAAGACTCGAAACGAAAATTTTTTATTAAAGAAGTCGAGAATTTAAACACGAAATTAGAGTCCGAACGCATTGGGCTCTTGTCGACCAACAACGCTATGAACGGACAGTCGAATAACATATCTTCGAAGAAGAACTGGAGTTATGATGACATTCAGCTACTCATCAAAGCCATCAAACTCTTCCCCTCCGGAACTCAAGACCGTTGGGCTGTTGTCGCGAAGTTTGTTAACGACAAGACTGCGTCCGGAGTCACCCGAAACCATAGGGACGTCATTAGCAAAGCTAAGGAATTGCAAAATTCGGGTATATTTTGAATTGAAATTAACTTAAAACTGAGTTTAACTCAATTTTTGTCGTTTAGATCAATCGAAAACATTGAAAGAAGAGGCGAATAAGAATGCCTACAAGAAGTTGGAAGAGTCGCAGCCGACAAAGACATGTGAGGAGTCGGCGCCGAGTCAGAGGTTTGACGGTATGTCAGCTCTAGTTTCTGATATTTTGTTGAATAAATGTATTTTCGCGTAAATGTGAATTAATGTTGATTTATGGTCAGCGCCGCGAACTCTGATTGAACTGAACGCCAATCCCTGGAATAATGAGGAACAGCAGCTCTTGGAACAGGCGATGAAGACTTATGGCTCGTCGTTAGGCAGTGAGAGGTGGGATCTGATCGCGCAGTGCATTCCCAACCGATCCCGAAATGATTGTATAGAAAGATATAAACATTTAGTGAAATTAGTTAAGTCTAAGAATGAAGCGAAGGCTGCGATTCATAAAACGAAAAAATAGTTTAATTCTAAGAAATTCATTAATTTTTCGAACAATTCATTTCAATTAGACTTTAATTTATTTTAATTTGTATTTTCAAATGAAACGATTCTTTATTAATAAATTTTAAGATTCTCTTTAAACTAAACATTAAATTGATATTAAGTCCATTTATTGCAAATAATTTTTACACAATACCCGAATTCTTTGACTTACAATTGCATGCAATTATATGTCAAACGAAGAGATTTTGATTTAAGCAAAATGTACTGCAATTGTACCTAGATATAATTGCACCCCTTCTCACAAATTGAGATATAATTGCATGCAATTTAACTTAAAATACAAATAATTTAATTCGAGTTATTTATTCGTTTAAATAGCAATAAT